>BLKR01008497.1:0-18415 GCA_011170035.1 Teleogryllus occipitalis
ACGACCCTCTTCTTACCTTCTCTCTCACTCCCATTACTGCCTTCTCCATTCCCCTCCCCTCACTACCCTCCTCCTCGTCACGGGACTCGATCGAGCGACCGGGGGAGATTTGATCTACCCCGCACCACCTCACCCCGCCTCAGGCTCCATTCCAACCACATCCTCCTCCCACTCATCCTTCCCCACCCCACTCACCCCTCCCCACCTCACTCACCCCTCTCCTCCCCTCCACACCCCTCTCCTCCCCTCCACACCCCAACCTCTCCTCCCTGCTCCTCCCTTCCAATCCTCTCCTTCATCACTGACTGCCCCCTCCGCCCCGCGCGGCGTCTGGCGGCGCGCGCTTCCCGCTCCGCGTGTTCCGGGTTCGACGCTGTGCGTGTGAGAGCGACGCGCGCGCGGCGGCGGCTAGCGCTGGAGGTGTCGACACCGGCACGTGGACCGGTCTGCGCAGAGCGTGCAAGTGAAGGCGATATACCTACTAATTGTATTATAATTGAATGTTTACGAACAACTTCATGTTATATTTGATTGTATTAATTCATTTTATACTATGTTATATAACATATTAATACTATATTATATTATATAAGCCTGTTAGGTTGGTCAAATTTTACTCGAAGAGTGGAAATCTGTGCGTGTAAAAACAACGCGCATCTTAACACTTACTCCAAATGTAATCGGACCACTACAGTGGTTGAGGCAATCGTATACGTAGTGAAGATGACAATGCCATCAACGAGTGTTGTAGAATGGTAGGCGAATGAGGAGAATTAAACTGGATGGGAAATTTAGTGGGGAATATATGTGATGTTTAAGCTTTTGCTATAAATTGTTTGCAGAGGTTGTAAAGGTATGGACAGTTCAGGAAACGGGATTTGACAATTTCACTCCGTTTAGTTGCGGTAGTGATTGGATAGTTAAATGTAAACATAGCAGACACTTGAATTACGGTTTTGATCCATTATTGCTAATTAGTATGGTCGATGACTGAGGGTGAGTTTAATGGTAAAATTGATTAGAGCTGAAATGTTTTTGTTTGCAGTTCTAACGGCGTATTGACACGTTAAGGTTGCAGTGCATTATTTGGTAATTATATACATTTCAAGGGTTAAATAGCACACAGGTTGATTTCAAACACTGTCGTGTATGCAGTGGAAGAAGGGGTGTGACAAGGTGGTGTTAGGTGCTATAGTGGTACGTGACCTAATACAAGCATCTATAATGAGGGTAACTTCTTTGGGGAAAGGGGGTGACGACCCAAAAAGAGGGAAAGAGATAATATCTTTCTCGCAACGGTGTAGAGAGTTATATAATGTTTCGTGAAAACACGGCGATTTTTCGGCAGAAAAACTCTTATTACAGGATCATGGCCGACCGAAAAAGTGGATAAATCCAGTTGCTAAATTAAAAAAAATCATATATCACGTGGTATAGCCAGAATCCATGTTTTGTGGGTCCTTGACAGTGTAAAATCGAATAACGGAGAAATATCTTTCTGTACATTCCTCTGTAGGTCCGTCTGTGAACAACGCTAGTTGTTAAACCTTTCAGCCGATTTTCTCCAAAATTGATATTATGCAATGGATCTGAACAAAGCCACGGCCACTTGACTTTGAAATCGATATTGTAATTTTGTAGGTAATTTACATGAAGTTTCTGAGACATTTTCTAAATTTTCAAAAAAAAAATTGCTCCATAATTTTTTATTAAATTTTGTTGTTGGATAGGGTAAAGGAACTTTAAGAAAATGATGTAAGTCTCATGTTCGTTGAAAACTCTGGTTTTTCGAAAATAACAAAAATTCAAAATATTTTGGCGTCATACTACAATTATGATGGTAGAGATATTTTTCCTGAAAGATATCTGTTCCTTAAAGATATATTTTGAAATAAGATCATGTACAATTTTTCGAAAATTTGAGTTCTCTTCGCAAAATTTTGAATGAAAATATAGGCGAGAAAGTACGTGCTGTTTTAGCACCACTACTTTCTTAAAAAAAAAACGAAAGGTATTGATAGCTAGAAAGAAATCTGAACGCCCAGCCTTCAGGTCAAAAGTGCATAGATTCCACCCGCCATCAGGTGATTCCGCTCCCTTCTGTGTTATGCTCCCTTACCTGTTAGCTTGGTCAAGTTCTAGGAGCCCTAGCACTTACTCCAGACAAGGCATATCCAGCGGCTTTCACGCAGAACCCTGAAAATCACTAATCTAAAAGATAACTGGTGATGCTAAAATAGCACGTAGTTTCTAGCTCACATTTGGACGCAAAATTACGCGGAAAATACTCAAATTTTCGAAAAATAGTACATGACCTTGTTTCAAAATCTACGTATCATTAATAAACATTTCTTTAAGGGAAAAACTCTGTATTTAATATTTTAGTTGCAGAATAACTGAAACAATTTGAACTTTTTTGCAGTTGCAGAATAACTGAAGCAATTTTCGAAAAATCAGTTTTCCACGAACCTGAGGATATACGGTTGAAATCATAAGAATATGGTATCAGAGTATCATAAATTATTCAACATAACATACAAGTACGGCGGTTGGCGACAGGGGGAGGTAGTGTGTTCATTCTGGCTTGTAAATTACTTAGGTCACTCAACTATTTTCGTAAGTGTAACGCATGCTATATCTCGGGAGTTGGTTTTCCTCCCATCCTGGAATCCGACGCCGACTTACATGTTCGCTTACGAGTTGTGTTATAGGGGAGAGGAAGATGCAAGAGTGAGGAAGAATATTATATAATCACAATCAACCGTGGACCGTTGGTTAGGACACTTATCCAGCAATGATCGAAGAAACCAGGGAAAACCACCGAAAGAACCCGGTTAATAGTGAAGAGTTGTAAAGTGGAGTGCAGTGTAGTGTAATTAAAAAGTCGTGTATTTAATAGTTTAAAATAATTGTGCAGGTCAACCATAAAATGTAGTTATCCTATTATTGTTATTATTAATTGTATTCATATCCCATTATTATTATTATTATTATTATTATTATTATTATTATTATTATTATTATTATTATTATTATTATTATTGTAATTGATACATTGTAGTGTTCTGCCACCAGGTTGTAAAAACTTGCCTGCATAAAAAATAAATATCTAAGTGTATCAAATATAATTTTCTACTGAACCAGGGTGGGTTTAAATGTAATATTTGGGCCCCAATTGCCCGAAAGCGCCCCCTCCAGGAACCGGCGTGTCACTCTCCTTTCACTACACAGTCTTTTCCCCTCTTTTGCCCTCTACCAGTTATGCGAACACCGCCTCCCCTCCCTTTTCCCTTCCTGCCTTTAACTGAACCGACAAAAGAGCGAGCCTCTGCTGTTGTCCTCAGATAAGCGCCGGGCAAGGACTCAGTTGGACCGCCCACTTCAACTCTCTGAAGACAATGGATTGAAATCAACCTAACTGGGATTTGGATAGAAATGTGACGAAAATGGATTGAAATCGATGTAGCTAGTGTAGAAAAATCCGCCACTTCGGGACTCGAACCCTAGGACCTCCCCGCGCAACGACGTCATGGTCGCTAGGAGCTTATGAGCTGCAACCGCGGAGACATCATTCCCCGCGATGGCGGAAGCGGCGGCGGGGTCCACCAGCGAGAGAAAGAGGTATGTGCGACATTCCGTGGGCGCCCCAGAGAAGATACCTTCCCATGCTTTCCAGCCCAACGAGTCGCTTTCTTTTATAGATTCTTTGCGCTAAGTCGCAGGCCGAGCGGCAGAGCCGCGGCAATACCCGATATAAAGCAATAAACGGTGTCGCATGCACAAGCCGGGCCGAGGTAACGGTCGCACGGCGACGTCGCGGCCGTGGAAACTGCCGCGGGCAACCGTTTGGCGAGAGAAGGGAGTGTGGTGCAGTAGAGTCAAGGACGGTGCGTAAATGGCTGCAGGGAATGTTCGCTGTCGTTTGGTTTTTGTACGAAATGGCGTGTTTCTGGTGTTTGAACTAGAAACAATGTTCTGATGTGTTGAGAGGGTTTTGAGATTCTTTTTATATTTTTGAGAAAAATGTGATAGAATCATTAAGTTTGTTAATAATTATAATAATACTAAGTTTTTGAAATTTGTATAAAAGGAAGAAGGGAGATAATTACGACAATACTAATTTAGAATAATAATACGTAGACAAATACGGAGACCAAATTAACTGTGTAGTATGTAGATATGTATGAACTGAGGTGATGGGGATTGTACAATACATGTTATTAACGTTAAAAGTATACTTTTTGGAAATGTGAAACGGAAGAAAAAACTATGTCTACCAAACCAAAAATACATTTTAGGTATGAGATGAACACTAACATGCAGAAGATACATTAAATAAAATACGAAAAAACATTAAATATCGATTAGCTACTGTTCTGAATTAAGCGTGGGATTTTTTATCCTCCACAGTACCTCAATATCCTCCTCAGTACTTTTTCTCTACAAAATTCATTTGTTGCATGTTCAACTATCACAAATTCTTTCTTAAAATTAAAACTTAATTGTGGAGGTCAAGAACTATTCTTGCATCGAGTCATTGTAATTTATTAATAGAAATAGAATTCATTTGATTATTAATTTTTTTAAAAAAAATTCTTATTCATAGAATATTTAATGCCTGTTATGAAAAAAGTGTGATTATTTCTCAGTTTATTTAATAAAACTCATTTTCGCAATTAATGTATAGTTAAACGGAAACTTTATTTTGTATATTAATTTTCATGAACGAGTTATAAATAATGCAATATTTACTTGCAATTTTACGCACCTCGTGGCTACTCATCACGAAACCTTCTACAAAATATTACTGGGCATCGTGTCGACATTAAAATCATGCAACAGGTGTAGAACTACTTATCTCGTTTCAGGTGGACAACGAGCTGTTCGAAGCGCGTCTCAATTTGCTTCAGAATCGCGTGCATATGCTAATGACTTGTAAATTAAAATGCAAAAGACGGCCAGCGGGGCCCCGAGGAGCCGGTTGCAAGAATGAATTCCTAATGGTCTCTATTAACCCACTCAAGAAGTTCCAGGAGTCTCCCAGGGTCCATAAATGCCTGCGCGGCCCTCGGCCGCAAAACGAGAGCTCCGCTATTCGACGCGACACGTAGACTTAATGCCGCCAAGCTGCTCGTGGAGAAGATCTTCAGTTCATTACCTGTGCTCAGGAACTCATTAGTTGCCAGATTCTTTCCCGTTTATTGATCTTCTCGTTCGCGCTCTCAACTGTCATTTACTCGACACTTTTTTCTTTCTTTCGTAACTTTTTTCTTGAAATCTTACTATTTCCTTGTTCCTTCCTCGTTATCTCTTTTTGATCGTTTTATCGTTTGATCCATTTTTTGTCAGAACTTGATGTCTTTCTTTTCACTTACTATTTCCTCGTTTCTTTCTCTTCTCTTTCTAATTTTATAAGAGTTTCTTTCCTTTGGTTCCTTTCTCTCCTTTAGTTTTCTTTTAGTGTCGTATTTCATTTTAATTTTCTAAACTTGTCTTTTTCTTGGTGAATTTCTTTCTTTTTACTGGGATTGATTCCCAGTCGAATTGGCTAATTCTTTGAATTACGTTATATTATTCCCCCAATTAATGGTTTCTGCGAATTCGTATCAAACAATTGAATTTCAAACAATGTGAAAAGCCCATTTCCTTCACTACTAGGCTTTAAGAATATAAATTCAAGGAAATAAGAGCTAATGAGTGTAATAATTCTAAATTACATTCATTTTATCTGTAGGGTTTTGGAGGTACAGATTCTCAAGGAGAGCTAGACAGATGCACTATCGCAAGAACACAGGCTCTTTCTGTCAGAATTTGCCAACCCCCATCTCTGTCTTTTTTCTCGAATAATACAGGTCGAATTCATTCGCAGGCTTTAGAAGGATTCTAGCAGCCGGATGCTTTATGCCTATTTTTCCATGGTTTCTTCGATCAATATCAGACAAATGTTGGAAGAATACCCAAACAAAAGGGCCATGAACGGTGTGTCAACTATCCTTCCTCATTCTTATCCCCCTCCTCTCTTACGCACATCTACATACATACGCATACGTACGCACATCTTCATACACTAAATTTCTACACATTTCGGAAGACCAATCGGGATCTTGTCATGGCTGAAGCGGTGCCCTTCTGGAAGAAATCCCCTGCAAGCCGGTGTGTAGGTTGACGTCGGATCTCACGATATAGCGAGGGAGGAACACTTCCATCTCCCCAGATAAAACATTTACTTTCCTTACAAGACTAATTATCATAGCAGCTGCAAGGAAATATCAATTCATCAACTAATCAATCAATCGAAGTTCATACATTATGTTCCCCTTATTGAAATTAAAGGCTTATTATGGAGGAAGAAGATGGGACTTTGCTGGCACGGACAATTGTGTTCGATAGTGACATAAAGCCCATTTTAGCCCCCCCCTCTAACATAAAGCCCATTTTAGTTCCAGCGTCGCGACAAGCTGCAGCAGTGCAACAAGTGCAGCTTCCGCGTACGCCGGACGAGCAACCGACTCCAAACCGCTTTCACGCGCCGGTGCGGGATTTAAACCATCCACCCTGGGAAAACGGGGGCTTGAACAAACGACATGCATCGATTCGACACGCGGCGGGCAGGCGACCAGCCGTTAACGCAGAGCCAGCTTCCGCGCGCCACCCGTCGCCAGGTTTACGGCGCCATCGTCATCGACAGCGACGACAACGACGACGTCGCCGCCGCCGTCGTCGTCTTCGTCGTGGAGAGCGCGGGAGCGACGCGCGACCGCGTTCCCGCGCGCGAGGAGACGCGTCGCGCTGTGACGTCAGCGCGAGTGCTCCGCGGACCTGACACCTCCGGACGGAACGAGGTTTCTCGCTGTGTCGTTGGCGCATTGTATAACGATGACCGTTCGGGTGCAGGAGGCGGTTTCGCCCGTGGCTGTCCGCTGGGAACGCGAACGAGTTTGTTTGAGGATAGTGTGTGGCTTGGAGTATTTCGTTATGTAGCCAATATGTAATTTAGCGAAGACGCTTTACTGCTTGTGTCATTTTCTCTTTTGCTACGCTTTATTATTATTATTATTATTATTATTATTATTATTATTATTATTATTATTATTATTATTATTATTATTATTATTATTATTATTATTGTTATTATTATTTTTATTATTATTGTTATTATTATTATTATTATTATTATTATTATTATTATTATTATTATATCTAAGAACAGAAGCCTTAATATCTAACATTCCAACAACGGAAGACCACAGTGATGGACATAGCTCACATTCTGCCTCGTAGTTTTGGAATTGTTAGGTACTTTCAAAGGCACAGAATCAGATAACAACAAACAGTATTAGTAATCAAATAATAATAATAATAATAATAATAATAATAAATCAATTATAATTCAATTGTGCCTCACTTAACCCACCACCGTCACCGACACCTTCACCATCACTAACCCCCAAACTGCCATCCCCGTCATTACCACTTGCATCATCACTTTCACCATCACATCCACCATTACAGCCATATTTGCCATCTCTTCCGTCACCCCCACCATTGTCACCGCCACCTCTAGTCCCTGTTACCGCCTGTATCTCGAATCCCCCTCACCAGGAGAGGTGGCTCAGTGCATTAATTGATGACTCTGCAGTAACTCGGATCGAGAGGTTCTAGGTTCGAGTCCCGACAGTGGTAAGATTTTCGCACTAGCGAGTCAGCTACGTCTAATTCTTTCGCTGTCTGGAGGAGAATTCTAGAGGCTGGCTGCTCTGATCGGTGGTTTTCCGTGGTTTCTTCGATCAACACCAAACAAATGTCGGAGTAGTAACCTAACAAACGGGCCACGGACCGTGCGCGATCTTTCCTCTTCCTTGTCCTATCCTCACCCCTTACACACTTACACTAACATGTATTACATTACCACACATGTTGGGAGATCAGTTGGGAACTTAGAGCTTGTCCCGGCTGTGGCGGAGCCCCGATGGTGTAAGATACCTAGTTGGGGAAACCCCTATAGCCGGCGGTAGGTCGGCGTCGGATCTCGCCATCCAATGGGGATGGTCACCACCATCTTCCGATAAAAACATGTACTAAACTTACGGGAATAATGACCTCGTTAGTTGACATGCCCGGAATCACTGTCAACCAACCAACAAATCGATTTCTCTTCCGTCACCTCCATTCCCACACTTGCGCCTTCTCTTCCCCTTCCCAAGCAGCGGATCAACCCTTACCTCAACTTTCATCCAGCCCCCCTCCCCGCCCTTGCTCTTTCCATAGTATCTGTCCTGGATGTGTCCCGTCAACACTTCCTAATACTTTTACCTTCTGCCCAAAACGGCATAGCCCGTTGCATCCCGCTCGGTTTTCCTCGTGAGTATAAGGAAGAGGTTGCCCAGGTATCAATGCTTTCAAGATCGATTTTCGTTGGTTTCTCTGAAGAACGGGAACGAGGAAAACAACAAATGCTCATTTTTATCATTGTTTTACTCTTGTATTGTAATGATCTGATACAGTAATGAAATGAATACATCGCAATTTCTTCATTTATTGAAACTGATTTCTACCGCCTTTTTCCTTACGCTGCTCAAGGTAGAAAAAAGGAGGGCCGTGCTCTTGTCTTAAAATATGCAGAATTAAAATCATTGTATTTTCTTCAGATTGCATTTACAGTTCTAAAGATTCTGCCACGTTCAACTTGTTGGAATATCTCTGTTTGCGTTGCTCATGAATGGAAACTTAACAAAAATGTTTTATTTTCCCCCGTCCCGATACCCCGACCTGGATGCAATCTGGCTATGCCTTTTCTCATAATATTTTTTTCTCCCAGGGCACTTGTTTCCGATCCAGGGATCACCACCACTCCCGTCTCCGCTTTGCCTGCACAGAGCCGTCTTTCCCGTCTTCACCCATTTTTCTACTCAGGCATACACGACTTGATTGATGGAAATTGGATTGATTGGCTTGTGGTTTTATTAGAGGTAAGTGTTGCTTCCCAAATCCAAGCCGCGAAATGTAGTGCTTTACAAAATGCATTCCGTTAGGTGGCATTGTTGCCGCGCGACGTGGGGCGGAGGTGGAGCAAGCGAGAGGAGTTGATAAGCGGAGTGGACAGACAGAGCAAGTGGGATGGATTGATTGATATTTCCGGGCACTTTTATCGGTATTAGTCCCGTTAGTATAGTGAATATTTTATCTAGGGAAGTGTCGGTGTACCTCCTCCTCTCGATGGCGAGATGTGACAACCTACACTTCGGCTTGTGGGAGATGTCCCTCTTCAGATATCTCTCCCCAGCAGCACATTATCTTGGCCGGGACAAGCTCTAAGATCCCGACTGGTCTCCCGATATTTTGATAGTTTAGTACATGTATGTGTTTGTAGTGTAGTCGTGTGTGTTTGTAAGGAGAGAAGATAGGACAAGGAAGGGAGAGGAACAATTGCGTATATGTGATCCGTATGTTAGGATACTGCTACGGTACTGCTTATATTGATTGGAGCAACCACGGAAAACTACGAATCCGAGCAACTAGTTGCTAGAGTCTAATGCAGAATCTAGACTGCTAATTCGACGTTGGTATGAAACTGGTGTCGAAAATCTGACACCGTCGAGATTTGAATCCTACGACTTCTCGGTCAGAGTCGCTGCTGAGAGTGTGGTAATGTTGACTCTCAGCTGACGCTGCCGTTTGGAATAGTTGGAGCGGTCGGAACTGTTCAATATTCGGTTATGAAAATAAATACCATAACAACGCCAGGTTATTAAGTTCTGCAAATATTTGGGGAACGAATGACAGAACCAAGAAACACTCGAAAATTCGAAACATGAGTCGAGATGAGGCTGGACGGGGCACACTCGTTCTCCGGTCAGAGGCTTTCCCTGGCGCGCGAAATTTCTCTCGTCGCTGCCACCTCCACCTCCGCCCCTGCTCCCGCCCCCGCCCCCGCCCCCGCCCCCGCCGCCGCCTTGACCCGCAGCGACCTCGCGGAAACCCGGCGCGGCGCCGACCGGATCCGCGCGCTGGAGCGTCCTGTTCTTCGTTTTGCCCCCCGGTCCCGTTCTTGGCGCTTCGCCGCCGCGGCGCCACGTGCGGGTGGACGGGGAGGCATGGGATGGGAGGTGATGGGATGGGGTGGGATGGCGGGGATGAGAGCGGGAGGAATGGGAAGTGAAGGGGTCCGGAGGAGAAGCGCGGGTGTCCCTCAAGGTCCAGATGCGGAACCGGTGTGAAGAGCTTATCCGCCAGGTGGGATGAGGGGTTGGGAAGATAACTATTACTCACCATTGCGAACGCTTCTTAGAAATGATGCGATACTTTTCGGAAATGGTTACACTGGCATCTATGCTCGCGCGAATGTGAGAGCAAGTTAGTAGCAATTACATAAGGACTAATAACTTCAACCTTATTGTGAGAGTCATTTCCAAGGTAATCACACACACACACACACACTCATTAATCTCCTGCCAAATGAAATGAATATATATTTATGACATTTTTCTGAGAGACCTTTTTTTACTGTTCAAAAATTCTCAATGAGTTCTCCTCTTTCATAATGCACACACGGTTGTGTGTATGGAAAGTCAATTAACTAAGCATACTTTAGTGCATCATGGAAGAAAAATTTACTTTGTTCGGATACAAAGGCCGAAAAACAAATGGAAGTATTAATGGTATTGGGATGCAAATTATGACGACCCCGTGTCTTTGGAATCGCAAGCAACCTCGCAAGTCTTCAGAAGGCAGTGCCCTCGCTTTTCTGAATCGGTTCCCGGCAGACAATTCATAGATACTTAGTCAGTATTAGTAAATGTTAGAACTGGCGTGTCAAAGAAAGGTCTGCTACTCGCAGGATCTTATTTAGTAGCAAGCAATATCAGCATTCACCGTATTCACGGGTAGTCCCTGGCTCCGGACAAAAAATTCAAAAAATTCTCGGAAAGTAACATAAATGCTTGAAATGCATTGTATATCTAATATAGGTTTATTTCTAAAAGAAGTTTGTTAATTTGCATTTTTACATAAAGTGATTATATTATTGTTAATATTTTTTAGTAACCCCGAAGGATTTTTTCGCGGATGCAGCCTCAACCAGATTTTGTGCTTGGAGGCCCCGCAGTAGTCGGGTCCTAGATGCACAATTATTTAATGAATCGGAGCGTGTTGTAGTTTTAACGTCTGCAGCGACCGAATTTCAGTAACTGCTGCATGTTTCCGGGTACAGAAATGACCTCTCTATCTTACTACATTTGAATCTTGAAAATACGCACAGGGCTTTGATGTAATAGAGGCGGCGACTTAACTGGAAAATAACAAACATATCTTTTTAAGAATATATAAATGCTTCTGACGCCAAAATCGTAATGATATAATCTATCGTAAATGTTATGAGGAAAACAGTACATATTTTATACACATTAAATGACTTTATCCTTCATTTTGTATCGTAGGTAACATAGGCAGAGAAATATGCTTTGTCACGTATGATACAGTCCGATGTATTTGATTTCTTTTACTTTGCCCCAAATTAAAGAAACATTTAGAGCAGCCAAGGTCTTTGGATTAACGACAGTTTGTCAAATACACTATACATATCCCAGTATCCCTTCGAATTGTCGTGTGTTATTTCTTTTGTTCTTATTTTCTAGGATATAATAATTAGTCTGAGAAAAAATATCACCTCTGAATATCATTATGAAATTGGGTAGATAGGGCGGGGATAATTGTCTAAATGTGGAAATATGTTTTCTATATTTTTTAAATCTACTTCCAACTTAACTCGCATTCCTTCTAATGCAGAATTTTGTTTGTAATAACTTACTTCTTTTGAGACAATTTGTTTCACAACCTAATTTTCCTTTACCTAATATTTATCTATCACTTTTATCGTCTTAGACACAATACTGCACTTTGCTGCTGCAAGGCTACCTGAAACTGGACGGACCCGTATTTCCTGGAAAGTCATTGTGTATAGAATAGCCAGAATAATCTCTCTTCAACATACGACCGCAGAGAATGTACCTATTTCATTCATGTTCATGAGACACCATACCCCATTCTCGCAAGTATATGGCACAAAAGCAAGTGTCATTTATTTATCCACATTCAAGCTTTGTCTTACATATCTTCTATTTTTTCCCTTGCATTATTTCTTTCTTTTTCCTTCTTTCTTTGTTTCTTTCTAGTTTTTTCTTTTTATTTATTTATTTTTCATTATTTCCATCGCTTTCTCTCCCCTATAGTCTCTCAATTTTATTAATTACCATATATTGCTTTGAAGTTTTTCCATTTAACTATTTTCTATTCTTGTGTGAAGTTGCTAGACTCGTCGGTCTTCTCCTTGAAGAAGGTCAAGCATTGCAGATTTATTCGTACGTGATTCCTATGGTAAGCATAATTAAAACCAGTGTAAAATCAGTGATAAAATGTGTTATGTCGTATTTAATGTTTAATTAATGCAAAATGTTTTGAAGTTTTAAATTTATTTCTGGAATTATATCAACCTTTTGCGGCTCTCACACGCAACTAATCTTTATAAATGAGATCTCTACAGAAAAATAATTCTACAGGGCATGACAATTGTTTTGACTTTAAATGTTTTGTTTAAAAAATTATTTGTTGAAAAAAAACCGCCTAAATATTCATGTCAAATGCAACCCCTGGCCATAAATAAAATTCTGAAATCTATGTGTAGTAAATTAACTCACAGAGCGTTTTAGGAGGCCTTAAATTTGAATTTTGAGGGCCAGAAGACCTCGAAGAAACATTCCTCTTACAGCAATTTACAGGATAAAAGGTATTCTTCGTTTCTTCACTTAAAACCCGTATTTTAGCAGAGCATTTATACGCCATAAGGTAAGCTTTGGCAGCCTATGCAAAGAGTGAACCAGAGAACGATTACTATAGCAACGTCAAGGTTCAAATGTCTATTGACACATTGGCAAATATATTATTTTTTGAATACAGAATATTTTTAACTTCTTTATCGTTAACATTTATATTAAAAACGTAACTTGATATATTCTGTAATAATAAACCTGGAACTGTTACGTCTTGCAGGTATTGAGCACTCGTGCTAGGAATTTCAAAACTGACAACTTCCGAGGAGATAATGTAGGAGAACATCTGCATCTATACGACGAAACCGCATGGAATAAATGAGATCTCTCTAAATATTCAAACCTAAAATTGGGACTCGGTTAGTTTCCCATCTCCGGTTAGTTTCTCATCTCCGGTCCGTTCCGGCTCATTTGGTAAAGATTTCATCCAAAATCATTCATTTTCTGCTCTTGATGCATAAATAACTATATTGGAAATCTATTACATTTTGTGACATTCCTCGATACTACCCCACCTTCTCAGAGAAGTGCAGAATCTGCAACTGTATGTGAAATTAAACTAATTACTTGATATTAAAGGCGATTAAATTGCATGGGTGTATCTCTCAGTTTGGTAATAACGTTAAATAATATGCCAAAGAGAAGAGTTGTGCTTGCCCGATCCTATATTTTCGCATGAACAACTTTACGCAGCTTTCTCGAGAGTATAAACCTTTTGTAATATTTTGTGACTATCAAGGAAAGAGAAAAGCCAACTGTCAAGGAAGACTGTACTTTAAATGTGGTTTTTAAGGAAGTGTTGAGAATTGTTCCAAGAACATGTCTATTATAGTGAAAAAACACTTTTTCAAAATGTTTCAAACATCAATTTCATTGTCCTTTTTTTATTTTAAATTCTATAAGTTCATCGGAAGTTACGTTTTTAATTTTTTTTAAACAAATAAATACGTTTCATTAACAACTTTCTCTTTTAATATGAAAATGAAAAGATAGGGAAGAGGGTGGAATTTAACATGCGAAAGTTCTCGCACGATTACACTAGTGTATTATATATACGAGACGCACAATTTAAAACTTTTTGAAACGTGATTTGTCTATCATATATTATTATACATTATATATTTATATAAATAAATACAAAATAAATAAATAGATGTTTGTGTATCCGAGATCGATAAACTCCGACACAGTTTGACCGATCTCCATTTAAGATGGCACCTCTTAGTGTTCTTTCATGTAGAAAGTTTTTATGCTGTTAACTTTGTTGTAACTCTCCACTAGATGGCGGTGCAGTACAAGATGATGTTTCAGTTAAATGCAATTCCCTCTCCACTTGAGCTTCGTTGTTGATGGGTGTTACCGTGGGGCGCGAGGCGGTGTCAAGCCGGACAGGACGAGCGGGCGGTGTGGAATGTATGTGGGACGAAACTAAAGGCCCATTCACAATGCAAACACAAACATGGGCTTAACACATAGACATAGACATTAACATAAGTGATAGTTTGAGTAACATCTAACATAAGTCTGAAGTATTCACAACGTCGAACATAAACGTAAGCAAATTAAGTGTTTCTATTTGCTGTGAGACATTCTAATTTACTATTGGTAGGATGTGAGAATGGATTTCGAGATATCGACTGTGTCCATGACGGGGGGCTCTTTCCCATGGATTGCGTTAGTTCATCTGTCGACTTATTTCGATATTCGATTTTGAGTTAACGTACTGTGATTGGTTCATTTCTTATTTCTGACAGCACAGAAGCATAAGCACAGAAGCTTGAAGCTCGCAAGCTTTTAAGTTAACGTCTTACGTGTTATACTTATGCGAATGCATTGAGAATGAGTCCGCTTATGGACGTAACTTTTATGTTAACGCCATGCTTATGTTTATGTTTGCATTGTGCATGGGCTTTAATGCTGAGTTAGGAGACGATGGCGAGGGGCGATTGCGGTACGAGAACACAAAGTCGTTGCATCTCTGACGAAACGAGATGGCAGTTGGGCGGCGCCACTATTCAGCGTTTGTCGAGTTCTGCTAGTTATATTAGATATTTGCATCAAATAATTGTTCAATAAAACTTTCTTCCCAGCTTCTTTCTTCTTGCAAAAGCAAGAAAGATACTTGCAGTATCAAAGAAATATTTACTATGACTTTGTCCCATTTTTGTGTATTATTCCTGAGAAATCCTATTCAAGGTGACTTACACGTTTTTAAGATTTTATTATCTTATAGTTATTTATGTGTCTAGGGCATTAAGAACATTTTTTTGCCCCAAGGGTGACTTCCAAATCCGAGGGCTTCTGGCCCGAGGGGTTGGAAGTCGCCTGAGGGGCAAAAACCTCCTGTAACGTCCGTGGTGCATACAAAACTTTATGGTTTACTAGTTGCTGAATCAAAAGAGAATTTGAAAACTTTTATAAATTTTCTTACGTCGAAAGTGAAATGACGCGTTGTAATGATCATTTGTTATTATGACGTCACATAAACAAAGCAGAATGTTTCTACTTACTAGTGCACACTCGTATTGATTTCTTCGTGCAAAATGAAATAATATTGTGAAGTTCCTACGGAAATTCTCGCAGAATATAACAACGCTATAAACAGTGGTTTCCAGTAAAATATCTAGAAATATATGAAAATGATGGTGTATTTGAGAATTATATGGAAAATAACTGTGAATTGCGCTGATGAATCCGTACTTTCAGGTTATTTTCTTCGATCGCCAAAAATTATTTAGAATATTTCATAATATCAAAAAATTACATTTCAAGGATGTTTGCCGATGCGTCTTACACATCTACTGCTAGTAGTACTGCTCAAGAAACACACACATCTCTAAAAAAAGGTGATCCGTAACAGTGAATATGAGTGACTGATGGCAATTTTAAATTCACGGGAAAATTCCAAAATTACAATTTTCATATCAATTAATCAAAATATGGTTTATGACTAGTTATTTTACTTATTTGAACGTTATGTCATTATTTAGTAGATTCACTTTATCTTAATTGTAATAAATCGAACTCATAAAAATGCTGTATGTGTTGTGTTGGTGTTAGAGCAAGCCAAAAGTATTCAAAAGGTCCTCGAGCATAAAGAATCAGAAAGGCCAGCAAGAGTATTAATTAACATATATTGCCATTACGTGTTTTGTTTCAGGTCCGTGAACACACAGCAATGAACTAGTAAACCATAAGTGAAATTTTGATATATCTCCGAATTTTAGGGCAATGTTTCAAAGTTTTGGTAGTCAGAAGCTCTTTCATACTTATAATACGTCTCGCTTGGATGTGCACATCCTTGGGATGTATCAGCGTTTGCTTTGTTCCGACTCAGTGTCCCATATTCTTCACAAGAGTCAAGGGCTCAGGCAGTAATCCATGGATGCACACGTTGATCTGCCCTTCTGATATACGTGTAACGTATGGTTGCTTTTTACTCTGTGAACAGATTCGAGATAATCAGTGTAAACAGGAAACAATTATATGTAAGAAAATGGATAGAAGGCTCAAAATGTATTCCAGGTTACTTATGATTACATTTTGATGGATTTCTGGCACTTCTCATGACTGCAGTAGAGAATATGTAGGCATTTAAATTCAACAAACTAGCTTCGTGAATTGGATTTATTTAACTTGAACACATTTGTTTCCTAGTGTAAATTTTACACAATTTTTATTGACATTTTCTCTAGAGATTAAATATGAAAGAAGTTTTAGTTACATTAATAAAAAGAGGTTAAAAATAATAACCTATTAATAATGTTTTTGTTTACAAGTTTTTCAACACAGATAATCTCTTATTGAATTGTGCAAACAGAATATTTTTAAAGCAGATTTCAAGAAAAAATTCAATGAAAATTACTCACAATGAAATTTGGAAAACAATATTCTCAGTTAACAGTTTCCTTATAAAACGTATTATCAACTATTCAAAGACTACGCTGGGTGAGATTAGCTCGGAGTCAGCATTGCTGGTGACTCTGCAGCGACTCTCACCGCGATATCGAATTTAGCTGCTGAGTGAAAGAGAATTCTAGCGACCGGCTGCTCTGATCAGTAGTTTTCCGTGGTTTCTGCGATCAACACCAGGCGAATGCCGGAGCAGTACACTAACAAACGGGCCTCGGACTTTCCCAAGTCAAGACCTTCTTCAATACTCAGACCCTAGCCCAAAAACAACATGGCCGCCAGCGGAGGCCTACCGTAAATAATACTACGTAATAAATGAACACAATATTTTTCTCTGATAGATTTTGCATCACTTATGCTGAAATGATAAAAATGTTTCTAATAATTAAAAAATACGAAGGATCAAGGAACAACACAAAATACATAATTAATAATTCAAATTTATTCTTTGAACATTTCATAATGTTTATGTCGTGATAATACATACAATGACAACCACCACAAATCTGCCCAAATCTGGCAGACCTAGAAAATATTGGGTCACCAATGACACTTAGGAGACTGCTACTGCTGGCTAAATTTTAATACCTTTCGCTTATTAACTTTTGTACATTTGCTTTCATTACATTTCTGTCTTTTTGCTGCTACATTTACTTCACTCAAAATTTTGGAGTAGTTATTTAAGAAAATATTGGCTAGAATTTTCACACATCTCTTGACTAATTCTTTAACAACAACACCACAGCTGCACGAGTCATACATATTATGAATATTAATTTCAGCAGCGTTAATGCCTAATGTTATCAATGCATTTCTCTGATTTTGTAGTTTTAAAAATGCATTTTCATAATTTTCACTGATTAGGATACTAAATAGCTTGAATATACTTGAGCTTAATGAAATCATAAACTGAGAGGGGCACTTAAAACCCCCTCGATTTAATGTATTAAAATAAACATTTTCCTGAGACATATCAATATCTAAATCTTTGTCCAAAACTAACATTTTCTCACAATCACCACACTTCAAAGATTCAATTACACTTTTGCTCACATAACTTGAAATGCAAACTAAAACCTGCTGAGTTTCAGATGGAATTTCTATCTCCCATATTTCATCAATAGCTGGCTCCAAATTAGCTAATATATCGGGCCCTGCTGCATCAGGATTGTTTTGCATTGTCAGCACTAAGTCTTTTATCCTAAATTCACCAAATTTAGCACTTGTTAGTTTTAAGAAACTTAGAACTTTCAATTTCCTTTCAGATTCCATTATCTGTTCCACACTGACAGTGTAGCTGCATCCACTAAGTCTACGATAAGCTCCAAATCTTCCTTCTAAAGCATCAGTTTGAAACTTACCAGATAGAATATATTGCCATTGATACTTGTTAAAAATATACTTGCACAACTGCACAAAAGATATCAATGTGTGGGTGAATGATACATATGTCTCATGACTTAATTTTCCATTTCTCTGTGCTGACATATACCAAATGTCAAGATAAGTTTTTAGATTTTCTAAAAACACAAGTTTAGAATCATTACAACTGGTGATTGGTTCAGCAAATTCGTTTCGTGTGTATTTACCTTTCATGGTATGTTTAACATTAATTATTGACCACCATTTACTAATTAATTTTAAAAATTGAATAGTTCCATCACTGACATCAACCCCTT
>BLKR01008498.1:0-18405 GCA_011170035.1 Teleogryllus occipitalis
GCCAGCGCACCCATGCTCGCCCAAGGCGTCCGACCAGCCTTTCCGCCACTCTCATTGGTCCCCGCTGCCCCCACTCCCGCAGGTACCGGATTCGCCGATATCACTGCCGGCCGGCCAATCACATCCTCCGCTGGTTCTGCGCCCTCCCCAAACGCCCAAACACCCCCAGAATCTGGTCTCGGCGAACTCCTAGAACTCTTCAAACTTCTGCAGGGCACAGAAGTGAAGAAAATCATTAACTTAGTCAAATCCGTCCTTGAAATTCTCAAAACCCCAGGTGACATCTTCTCTAAACTCATCCAAATTGCCCCTCTCATTCAGGAAACCTTCCCATAAATTTAACAAAATTAGTTTTCTGGAATGCAAACGGGGGAATTGTAAGGAAAAAAGCCGAAATCCTCCAATTCATCTCAGACTACTCCCCCCATCTCTTTCTTATTCAAGAAACTCATCTCTTGCCTAGCGACAGATTCACTCTCAGCAATTTCATCATTTACCGCTCTGATCGCCCTGGCCCACACCGCGGCGGTGGAACTTTAATTGCGATTCGGCGTACGGTCCCACACACGCTTCTCGTGACCCCGCCTCTCACCAGCATCGAGGCCACAGCGGTGGAGATTGGAACGCCGCGGGGGCCGATCGTGGTCGTCTCCGCCTACAAGCGGCCTCAGGAACCACTCGCGGTACTCGACCTCGATGCACTGCTGACGCTCGGGGCGCCGATTATCATAGCGGGTGACCTCAACGCAAAGCATCCGGATTGGGGATGCCGCGTTGGTAACTCTTCGGGAGCCCGTCTATTAGCCTTCCTTAATCAATGCGATCAGCTCAGCATCACTCCCCCCTCATCCTTCACCCACCTACGCACTAATCCTATCACCAACACCATAGAAAGTGACATCCTGGACATCGCCCTTCACTCTCCATCTCTCTCTCTTTCAACACCTAAACCGCTTCACGACCTCACATCTGATCATCTTCCCGTCATTTTCGCCCTTCATAACGATATCTTTGCTGCCCCCACCCACTCCAAGTTCAATTCTGACACCTCCTGGAAAACTTACCAAACTAAACTAAACAACAAACTTATCTCAAACCCTTCTCTCTCCACCACTCACGAAATTGACCGCGCCATCAACCATCTTAATTATCAAATTAAATCCGCCTTCACCGAATCAACCATTAAACACCCCACATCATCACCTTCTTCTTCACAAACCCCGGTCGAGCTGATCCGTCTAATTCAAGAGCGCCGTAAGGCACAAAGGCATTACCACCAATCGCGCGACCCCGATGCAAAAGCCGCGTTTCAACGCATACGGAGGAGAACCTCTCGCCTCCTGAGAGATCACAGAAACGCGATGTGGGAAGAGTACATTAAAAAATCGCAAATTAACAATGCTGAAGACCTATGGAAACTGCAGCGAGCCCTTAGAAACCCCGCCCCTGCCGTTACTGCCCTCCAGCGCCCAAATGGCCTAGCGCCGACCTACGATCCCGCTGTAAAGGCGGAAGTATTCGCCGACATGCTGGCCAACAGATATTCGCCCCCGCCTATTTCTTGCTCGCTGCAGCTCCCCTCCACCGCCGCGGAAATTCAACTTAACATCCCTCCCCCCACCACCATCTCGTCCGACTGGCACATCAAAGCGGATGAGGTGCGCGACCTTATTAAGAACACTAACACAAAGAAGTCGAGCGGCCCTGACAAGCTCACGGGAGCTATGATTAAACACCTACCGCATAAGGCTGCCGACCTTCTAGCACAAATTTACACAGCGTGCATTTCTGTGCAATACTTTCCACTCGAATGGAAAGCGGCTACTATCACCCTACTTGCGAAGCCAAATAAGAACTCGCGCCTCCCGGAAAATTACCGACCCATTTCTCTCCTGCCGATTCTCGGTAAACTCCTCGAGAAAATAATTCTCACGAGAATCCAACGGGATCTCGAGAAAAAGGGCATTATCAGGGAGGAGCAATTTGGTTTTCGTAAGCAGCGTTCCTCTGCTATGCAGGCACTTCGTTTCGCCTTCTTTGTCTCTTCGGCCCTCAGCCGTCACTGCTCAGTTCCTGCTCTCTTTTTCGACTTTTCATCCGCCTTCGACACTGTCCACCACCCACTTCTTCTTCACAAACTTCGTCCCTACATCCCTCTCCACATTCTTAACTTAATCACTAGCTATCTCTCCCACCGCTCCTTCACAGTAAGATACCAGCTCTTCACTTCTTCCCCCCGCCCTATCTATGCCGGCGTCCCCCAGGGCGCCGTCCTTTCCCCCTTTCTTTTTTCTCTTTTCATTAATGATGCGCCGACAATCACCGGAGTTCATAGCTTCATCTATGCAGACGACATAGCATACGCTGTGAAAGATAGCCGGATCAATTTTGCCACAGGACGGCTCCAGCGCGCCGCACTAGCACTATCGAATTGGAGTGCGGAAAACGGCCTCGCGCTGAACGCACAGAAATGCCAAGCCATCATCTTCACACATAAACTCAATCACAACACGCACACAGTCGCACCCATCCGCCTAGATGCACACACTCTTCCGTGGCGACAATCCATCACCTACCTAGGCGTCATCTTCGACCGCAAACTCACCTGGAGGGAGCACATCAAAGCTGCGCGGAAAAACATGACATGGCGCATCAGCTCCTTACTACCACTCTTTAGGAGCCGCTCCCTCCAGGAGAAAACCAAAATCAGATTATACCTTGCGTGCGTAAGGAGTGCGGGGCTCTACGCATGTGAGGTTTGGTCCACAGCCCCAGAAACCACTCGTGATCTGCTCACACGAGCGGAAAATTATTTCATTAGATCGGCCCTTAACCCCGCCCCAGGAGACGCCTACAGAAATGTTCTCATCTCATATAACGTTAACTCTATCACCTCCACCATTCATACACTCGCCACGGAAAGAATCACCTCAATCTTTTCAAACATTGACTCACACCCCCTCTTTCGTCCCTACCTCCAATACTTCCTTAAAAAATCTCGATTCAAAACTAAGAAACTCCCTTCTGACGTCATCTTCTTGAAACCCCCCTAAAACTCCTCAAAATTTAACTTCTTACTCTCTTCATTCCTCCCTCGTCAGACAAGTTGCGGGCGAGGAACAGATTCTGTAAATATCTCCACCCCAAATCTTATACTCCGAGCCATTATGTGTACTGCGCTGCGCTCCATGCCTCTCTCTGCTACCTTCTCGTCTCCTCACCCTCTGTTCCTACTAGTGCCACTTTATTCACTTCCCATTCTTCCAAACTGTACCTTTATTTAGTTATACTAGCCAATCTCTGTATTGCTATCACATCCATGTAAATATACTTTGTGTTCTATTTGTTATATTTTGCTCTTATGCCCAGATATCAAACTGGAAATGTAATCAACCACGCCCTAGACATAACTCAATAATATGTTGTAAATAAAATTGTAAATAACATTTGTAAATAAGACTTAGATTAGGAACAATCAGAATTAGATTAGAAATTAGATATATAAGACGTAGGTTAGGTATCAGTAGAATTAAGCTAGGACTTAGATACTAGGCAATAGGAAAAACCTGTAAACAATATGTAAACTACTTAAACAGAACTAGATAGAAACTTGTTAGGATGATTAAGACTTATTAGATAATAGGACTATATTTTAAGACTTATGTACAACTTATAATAAATAAAAACGACCGGTTGGTGTGCGCGAAACGGGAAATGACCAAAAACAACAACAAGGGAGCAGCTAAGCTAACAAAAATTTAGAACTGAATTAAAAAATCATCGCGGGCGCCCAACATGAGACAATCATAGGGCGCCCGCAAAAAGCCTACAACTCCAAAAGCCAACATCTAATCGGAAGAGCTCCACCCGGAGCAGGCCGAAAAGACTGTCAACCACCACTATGACGGCGAGGTTATTCTGCTGGCGGAGCGCGTCGGCGGCGGAGCGAGTAAGTCGTGCTCCTTGAAGTTGACGTGAGCGTGCTTCGCGGTAGGCGAGTAGCGCAGGGCACTCGCCGTAAGTTGCGACGTGCGCCTCTCCGCAGTTGGCACATTTGGGTTGACCACTGCGGGGGCAGTCGTCGAAGCTGTGTCCATTGCCGCAGAACAAACAGACAGGGTTTCGGCGGCACCCGCTCTGCGAGTGGCCCCACATCTGGCACCGCTTACAGTGCGGAGCACGCCCAGCCCCCTTGTACTCCTCCCATCTGATGAGGAGGTTCTGTAGCGCTTGGATGGTTTTAATTTGATTGATTTGGGCATAATTAATTTCCACTAGGTATAGACCTAGAGAATCAAACACTTTTCTGCCGTTTAAATCTATGCGTGGTCGCATCATTTCCGAAATAAAGTGGACAGTCACGCCTTGTGATTGTATTTCCTCCTTAAGGGAGTTAATGTCAGCTCCACCCTCTAAGCCTCTAATAACAAGCTTGTGCCGGCGCTCTTCAGTGGCCCGGCGGAAGAAATACTGAGCATGCCGGTTCATGCTCTGCATCTTTTCTAGCTCATGGATTATGGTTTGATGATCTTTGATACAAGCCGGTTTGAGCGTAAAGAAGGCTGGTGTGACAGTACCTCGTAAGATTTTTGTTAGTTTGGGCTTTAAGAGGTTTAAGATGGCCTGGGTGTCGACGGGCATCTGTATGCAGATTTCCCCCACCACTTCGCGAGAGCGGGGGGCGGGGGCACGCACGTTTTGAGGGGTGGCGGTGGAGCCAGCAGGGGGATGGGTGGGCGGGCGCGGAGCACTCGGGGGGGCGGAAGCTTCTCTAGGTGTTAAGACCTGGTAGCGGTTGGAAATTGGCAGTGCATTAAGGTGCAGCCAAGCTTGGGATGGGAGCGGCTTCGGGGCGCTGAAAGCCCGTCCGACCATCTCCCAACCATCAGCGCGCTCCTGCTCCGTAAGCGTGATGGCGGCTGGGTCGGTTTCTGTAGGCAGCGGCGAGGCAGGGGCGACCGAAGACGGTGAGGCAGAAGGCGGGGGCGGTGACGCAATCATTTTGTGGGGGTTGGTCTCGGGCGAACTAGGGGGCTCGTCCGACTGGCATGTGGGCTGAGAGGGGGTACAGGGGTGGGGGGTGACTTCGTCAGTAGCAGCGGGCGCCTCAGCGGGGTGCGGAACAGACTCACCGAGTTTGACTTGAGTGATGAGTGTACTGCGCTTTGCGGCGGCTTCTTCAGCTGCGGCTCTCCTCAGTGCGCTGATGTCGTCATGAAGCGCAGGGTCTGCTCGTCGTACTATCACGCACGTGTGGCCAAGGGCGTCGTCCAGGTACTGGCAGGCGCGGCAATGATTTCGCCGCGGGAGTGAAAGAGACCGATTTGCTCTCCGTGTCATGCTAGTGCGCGACAGAACCGGGCTGACTGTAGGGGTATCTGTCAGGCGTTTATTTCGCATGTCCTGTGAACGAGCATTGTCTGGTTCGGTGCACTTTAATTCCTCCAATTTCAAAAAAGCGACTGTAACTAGAGTTTATTACTCCTACAAAGTTAGTGTTTGAGTTAGCAACTACGCTCGCGTAGCACTCGACACGTGCAGGTGCACTGGGTCGGTCGGCGCAGCAATAACACAACTGTCACTCCTCGCCCTCCGAAAGCGGGAGCAGCGAGCACGCCGCCCCAGTCAAGTCCTCCAGATCCAAAGTCCCCGGAACAAAAACAAATCAAAATCGCAAAGTCACAAAATCACAAAAACCAATGTACAAAACCAGGAACCAAAAATCACCTAACAGCAAAAGTCCAACTCTCCGCAAAACACACCACCACTCTCGGCGCCCCTGCGCGGCGCCTTAAATGGTGCTGCACCCAGCGCCTCTAGCGGCGAAGGAGGGAAGCCGACCCCCACTCTGCCCAGCGCGCCGCCAGGATTGGCCGACGCCGCTGAGCCGGGATTGGCCGGCGCTCTCCCCACCGCCGAGCCCGTCACCAGCGCTCCGCCGTGTGCGGAGACCAACACTGCGGCATCAACTGCCGTGGAGCTCACGTCGACCGACGGGAGCTCCGGCGCTGAAACCCGCGCGGGCCCGGGAGATGCGGCGGTCGGCTCGCCTTCCGCCGCCAGCCCGCCGACCAAGCGCCCTTGTCAGCGCGAGGCCCTTGTTCCCGGGCCAGAGCGCAACGAGGTGGCCGAGGAGCAGCAACGCTCCCCCGGCCAAAACAACTCGCCCAAAAAGGGCAAGAAAAATAGAAGGCGCCGGCGCAAGGGCCAGACGGCGGGCGGGCCTACCCAGGCCCCCGCCGCGACCAGCGCTGCGCCTCAGCCATCTCAACACAACGCCGAACTCGGCGGCCCGGTAAGCGCGCCTACGAGTTCCGAACTGCATCATTCCCCTCCTGCTACCCTCCCTGTAGGCGACGACCAGTCAGACGGCTGGCAACTCGTCTCCGGCAGCCGGCGCAGTCGGCCCGCAGCTGAGAGTACCGGGGCTCGATCCTCCGCGCAGGATCCGCAAGCGGAAGCCTTCTGGCCGGCCGCTTCACGGCCGCCGAAACCACCTTACAGGATTCGATTAAAAATCGGATCTGATAAGGTTTTGGAACACGGTAGGAACCTTGGGCCCTTAACAGGGTACAAGGCGACCATTACGAAGGTCACCAACCGGAACCAACGCACTGTGTACGAGGTGCACACTTTTGATCGAGTGGCGTACACAGAGGCGGAGCGCTATTGCCGCAGCGCGAATTTGTTTTTGTTCGCGCACCCGCCACCGCCTGAAAACTCTGCCAAGCACCTAAGAGTTTTCATTAGAGGGCTCCCGCAGGGCTACACCGCGGAAGACGTCGAAGCTCAGCTTAAAAAGCTGCCTTCCGCCGTAAAGCAGATTTCTCTGCTGAAAGAATCTCCGGTCGCCAGTAGCCGGGATTCTGGTGTAGCTGAAGGTGCAACAGGCACCGAAACTCGGCGCGTGCAAGTTCCCACGGGAACTTTCGCAGTCACCCTCAGTGACAACGCCGAGTCGCGTAAAATTTACAATCTGCGCCAACTTGAGTCGTTCGCGGTCGTGGTCGAACGTGAGAAATGGGCACGACCACGATTTTGTAATAAGTGCTGCCGCTGGGGCCACATCACTCGCAACTGCGAGTACGATGTGCGCTGTCGGCTCTGTACGGGCGAGGATCACCCGGAAGGAGACGACAAACGCGGCACGAAGCACTGCCCACGACTTGGCAAAATGCAGCTAAGGCCAACTTGCTGCAATTGTAAGCAGAACCACGCTGCATCCTTCACAGGTTGTAGCTATTGCACGCTGCCCAAGCGTCCTTCAGACGCGCGTGCAATAGTAGGAACTGAGGGATCCTCGTCGGGAACTTCTAATTTCATTAGAAACCCGGCGCCTCAGACGGCAGCTAACGGCGGGCCGGCCTGGAGCGAGGTCGCGGGGCGCCTCGGCGCACCGCGCACCTCGGGGGCCAACGCGACGCCCACAGGGGCGGCCGGAGCGCGGCCCACTGCACCCGTAGCTGCCGCACAAACAATGTCTAGGAGCCAGTTCCTAGAATTGTTTAATTTATTCTTGCAGACATTGCCTCACAATGTCTAATTTACACGTAGGTTTCAACTCAGCACCTCTCCGCGCCGGTACTTGGAACGCGCGAAGTGCTATTTTCAAAGCCCAGCAAATTGAAAGTTTTTCAAATGAATTTCAATTAGATATTTTGGCTTTACAAGAAACGTGGCTCAGTGGTGAACACGAATTCAAACTCCGGGGATTCGCTGTTTATCGCCGAGATCGCGTTGGCAGGCCAGGTGGCGGCGTAGCGCTTGCACTACGCCGTGAATTACCGCAGCTCGAAGCCGAAATCCCTGCTATTGCTCTGGCGTCTCTAGAGGCGGTCGGGGCGTACGTTTGGGTAGGAAAGGGCGACTTTTAGTCGTTTCCGTCTACTGCCCAGACCAAACCTTAGATCCGGCTGGAATTGATGCGCTTCTCGCATTAAATTCCAAAGTCATTCTTTTGGGTGACTTTAACGCCAGACATAGAACCTGGGGCGGCCTAGGAGCTAATAGAAACGGTAATAAAATTGCCAATCTTGTAGCGACAAGGCGGGGCGTGGAAATCTGCGCACCGAATAGCCCGACGCATTTCCCGGAAGTACGTAACAGGAACCCGGGTGTTATTGATTTTGTGATTGTGAAAGGCGTTGACTGTGTGGTTCCCCGCTCAATCGCCGCACTGGATTCCGATCACAATCCAGTAACATGCGTTGTGGCGTCCCTTGAAGCGAAACGCCAAAATAAATTTCGAACTTCGCGTGACACAAACTGGGCAGGTTTCTCAGCTCAGCTGAACTCTCAGCTAGAGGAGAAACCAGCAAATACGGAGGCCGAAATCGACGAAGCAGAGAAATACTTCACTGCGACGCTGAAATCGGCCTACAAGCAAAACTCCACTGTCACGCGAGTAGAGAATTCTCGCCCTGAGCTCTCAGACAAGCAAAGAAGGATTTTAAGAGAACTGCGTAGAACTGTCAAAGTTCATCGCCGCTATGGCGATCCCGTTGACGGAGAGCGGGCGCGCAGTTTAAGCAGAGAATTCCGTTCATCTCTACGGGACGAGAGAGCTGCTAAATGGTCAGAAACCATTTCTAAATGTAACCTTCACGAGAGGCACCTTTGGGATCTTTCTCGTGCGCTGGGCCGCAAACCAGGAGTAAATAGCCCGCTTCAGAGCAACGCCGGGACGGGGGCACCCGGCGCTCCACCACCTCGGCCCGTTTACGTGTGGGACGACGCGGCAAAATGCGAAATATTTGCGAGTTCGCTCGAGCTGCAGTTCCGCGCGTTTTAAACGGGCGCCGCTGCGCTGCCATTGGCCGCCACTGTAACAGGTGGCCGGCCAATCGCGCCAGTGGTCAGCTGCAACAGCATTGGCCCGCTGTTCCCTCTCTCCTCGGCCCGCCGAGTGACGAAGAGGGAGCTGGAGAGCGCACTCAAACGCGTCAATCCAGCCAAGTCCGCTGGTGCAGATGGATGTACCGGCGGCCAGCTGCGGGCGTGGAGTCGAGTTTCTACTCGAGCTCCTGAATGCGTGCCTGGCGTGCGGTTATTTTCCGAAAGCGTGGAAGATTGCGACCATTGCGCTTTTACCAAAACCTGGCAAAAATAAATTAATTCCTAGCAGCTATAGACCAATCAGTCTACTCTCAGTTCTAGGGAAGACGTTTGAGCGACTAATTCTGGTGCGTTTGCAACAGGAAATACGCCGCCTCAACCTTTTCAGAGATGAACAGTTTGGCTTCCGAGCTGGTCACAGCTCCGCGCAGCAGCTAACGCGGCTTTGCACGGAGATCGGCCTCGCCCTCGAGAGACGGCAGAACTTGCCAGCGGTCTTTCTCGACATGCGATCGGCCTTCGATTCTGTGTGGCATGCGGGTTTACTCGCGTGCCTCGCGGAGTCAGGGATGAGCGATTGCTATGTGAGATTGATCGCGAGTTTTCTCTCTGACAGGCAGTTCAAAGTGCGCGTCAATAATGTATATTCGTCCCTCAGACGAGCCGAAGCGGGAGTGCCTCAGGGGAGTGTTCTCTCTCCTACTCTCTTCGGCTTATACGTAAATGATGCGCCGCTACCTGCTGAATCAAAATCAGGCATTCAACGCTGCGGGCTCCTGATGTTCGCGGATGATTTTGCATATTATGCAAAATCGGCGAACGTCAGGCAGTCAGTAAAATACTTAAGCGACTGTCTCGCCGCCTTCCCTGAATGGCTAAGTCGGAAACGACTCGCTCTTAACCTCGACAAATGCGTCGCAGTCAACTTCACTCGTAAGAGGGCAAACCCCAATGAAACGGTGAGCTTGGCCGGCGCGCATTTGCCGTGGCAGAGTGAAGCGAGATATCTGGGCGTGATGCTTGACAGCGGTCTCCGCTGGCATGCGCACGCTCGATATCTCGCGGCCAAAATCCAAAACCGAACTCTTCTTCTAAAACCTCTTCTCCGTTCCCCTGATCTTTCTCTTCCTCTTAAGCGGCGTTTATTCACCGCATGCGTGCGCCCCTTGTGGGCGTACGCGTGCGAGGTATTCGCCGCTGCTCCACCTTCCACTCTGCGACCCATTCGGGTCGCAGAAAACAGAGCGGCGCGCCTCGCGGCGCGCCCACACCTCCCTAACTTGCCCCCTGACCGCACTCCCCGCAACAAAGACGTGTTCGGAGTTCTGGGCGTGCGCCATCAGTTCCCGGCGGAGCTGCAGCGGCGGGCGGAGACGGCGCTTGAAAGAGCGCTGCGGCCGTCCGCTCCGCGCATCCTGCGCGAGACCGGCGTAGCGGCGAACAGCGGCGTGCACAGGGCCTTCCACAGAAGAAAGGGCCCAAAGCACGTCGCCTTCACCTTCCGCGCACTTCCCCCGCACAAGTTCTCAGAACTGTGCGACGCGGGGGAG
This sequence comes from Teleogryllus occipitalis, assembly GCA_011170035.1. Lineage (NCBI taxonomy): Eukaryota > Metazoa > Arthropoda > Insecta > Orthoptera > Gryllidae > Teleogryllus > Teleogryllus occipitalis. The sequence continues at coordinate 10,386 of BLKR01008498.1, forward strand.
CAGATAGTGCGTGGGAGGCGGTCGCCGCTCCATGATGCCGGAAACCGCGTGGGAGGCGCGGATACGCGCCCCGCCGGGCCTGCGCCGCCCGGGTTCGAAAACGTCGCGGCGCCACGGACGCCTGAGTGAAGTCGGCGCCGTGGCGAAAATGTGCAGTGTATATAGTGTATAGTGTACAGTGTAGTTTAAGTGATGAGAAGTGTAGTATGAATGTGTGAGTGAATGAGTTTGTATATATAGTTTAAGCATGTATGAGCGAGTGAATGAACAAAAATAAAAAGAAGAAACATGAACATTACAATGAACTTTAATTTTTTCTTATTAATATTGTAAATAAAACGAAGAGCCCAAAGAGGCACTGTTTAGTTTTAAGTAGAGTAAGATTAGTTTTAGTTAGTTTGTTTAAGATACCGCCCTATCCAGCTCCAAAAACCGAAAGGTTGGAGCGCAATAATGTATACCCGAATTTGAATAAATTCCCGCCTCGCCAGGGCTACTGGTGTGGGGAAAATGAAAAAAAAAAAAACACCTGCGCACAACAGCCCTGAGGAAGACCACGATAAGATGGTCGAAACGTCGGCAACACAGCCTTCGACGCGGCGTCACCTGGACAGCCAAGATCATCTATATCTTTTCTTGCTCTTTTTAAACGTCAGAAAATGTATATATTACTAAATTATTTGTATTTGAAACATGCTCACAAGCACCAGTCTTAATATTTTTAAGTATTTGTTTGTCTTTAGTATCATATAGGAAGTATTCAGGGAAAGAAGAGGAGCTGTGAAATGGATATTCATGTTTAGGAACATATCCCTTTAGTGTAATGAATGATTTTTATGGCTTAAGGTGCCAGTGATCCTCCCTTTGGATGGTGAGATGTGGCACTCTCCTTATAAGGGATTATCCTCTCAAGTTTTTCTCCTCCCTATATTGGAGCACACTGATATAGAAGGATTTCACTCTTTGATGAGCAAGGATAAGCTCTAAACTCACAACTGATCTCCTAGTGTGTGTGGTAGTGCAACGCATGGAAGTGTAAATGGATGTCAGAGTAAATAGGAAAAGGAAGAGGAAGGAAAGATCACATGCGGTCCGTGGGCTGTGTGATAGGGTACTGCTCCGGGATTTACGTGTTATCGATCAGAGAAACCGTGGAAAACTTAAAGCTAAAATTCTCTGCCAGGATGTGGTTGAATTCCACCTACTTATCAAGCCAGTGTCGAGTTTGTCACCGATGAACTACAGGTTCTCCTTGGAAGAGTCGTTGCACAAACAGTGGCAATGCGGTCTCAGCTGCTAAATAGAATGAAGAAATGCACTGAGGTGGTGAAGACGAACAGAAGAGAAGGATCTTTTCAGTATACACATGATCCATGTTCACTGATAATGCTATAATGTGCAATTCATAATTTTAATCAAGTAGGGTTACCTACGTTATTTTTTAATATTTTCCTTTTTTGCAATTTATTTCCCTCTTTGTTCATTTTCTCAATTTATTTTTATGAAATAACGTAATCTTTGTTATCCTATGGTTCCTAGGTTCGAATGAATTTGAAGGAGACCTAAGCTTGAGATATTTAAATGCCTCGTAATAAAATGTATATGCTATTATAATAAATATTGTAATAAAGTATAATATTCGCAATGTAAAAAATATGAAAACACTCACGTTAATATGCAAACATAATGTATGCTTTATAGAGCGCGTATTAACATTTACTTGCCTGAGCCATTTGTTTATCTATTCACTATTTCCTAGGGCATAAGAATATTTTTGTTTCACGTTTTCTGTACATAAAATCAGCTAATTCTTCAAGTTCCAATGAATATGTTAAAAAACTTTTGCAAAGAAAGAATGATTTTGTCACCTTTCTTTATTTGGAGAAGAGAATGTTCTTTACTAATTCTACTTCCTAACTTTTTTAAGAATAGAATATTCTAAAAAATATTAGATTGCATAACATACTAGATTGTTTCAGTATTTGGAAACTAGTAATTGCCATTAGTTCTAGGATTTATGTATGTCATTAGGAAAGTATGTTAAATGAATGTATCTAATAGCAACAACGTCTAAATGTATTTTCTTGGAATACTAGAATGTTAATTTTCGTCCAAACAAAATGAGAATAATGTAATACTCTGCTAATTATTTGAATTCGTTAGAAATACTTTAATAAAATCCTACAGAATTTTATGATAATCTTTTTGCATTTCCTTTTACTTGTTGCAAAAGAATTTCAATTCTCATCTTTAACAGTAATACGTGCATTTTATACTGAAAGTAGTAAATTCCTCCTAAAAATGCAACATATCTTTTAGCATTTCCAAATTATACCGCTTTCCACACATACAATAAAACCGATTTTCAATCTAACTGTTACTTTTTCTATAGAAAGGGTTATCAATGCTGTTCACGTGTTACAATAGCAGTTCTAAATATTTAAGAATTTTTTATTTAAAGATTTATCTTTCTAGGGCTCGTTGGTTAGGGAGATCACTTTCCATGGCGCAACCCTGAGGTAACATATTAAGAAAACCTGCGTGAGTGTCCACCTGATGTTGGCATTGGAACAGAAGCAGAATCGAGGCTCCACGTGTTTAAAATATTCTGTCAAACGGCTTTATTTATTGATCGCAATGTAAAGTTTATCAAGTGCACAAAAAATATACAGCAAAAGACTTTTCAAAAACAACCAACCACTCGCATATATTTGAATATATTTGTTTAAAGGCATAATTCATGCATATTATGTAACATTTCGTAGAATTTGTAAATTGTTAACGTTCTACAAAATGTAATAGTATTTTGTAACTGGTAAGTGTTTTAGATACTATTACTCGTTTTCATTTGAACTACAAGACGATTGTTAATATGACTTTTAAAATGGACTTCAATTGTTATGTTTGAAAGATGGCGAAATACAATTACTGATATTCAAATACGGTCGCCAGCTGCGCAGAGCAGCACAAAATTAAACTTCGACTATGTTCTCGCTAGGAAGCGAGGTGACCATGCATTTACCTAATGAAATGTTACTCGGAGCTAACACAGAGAACTCCTAGTCATCGAATTCGCGAAGACTGTCGTCACATTCGAAGTTGTTCGAAAGGACGCACCAGGTTTTTAAATAAACAAGATGATATTTTACAGGATCTCAGAAATGGAGATATAACAATCCAAATAACCAACAAATTAAATTTATTACAAATTCAGAACTTACGAAAAATAGTCTTTCTTGCTAGAAAAAATAACAATGCTGCAAAAAATACGAAGCACATCTACAAATACATACAAAATTGACAGGCGAATGTCGCCTCTATACAAAAAAATGTGAAAACAAAAAAAAAAAAAAAAAAGGAAAAGACGCTTCAATAAATGCGTCTGAACCAATACAGAATTACAGTATTACGAGTTTTCCTCTACAATGCCCACTTTAGGGCGAGGAAGTCGAATACACAATTAAACAAACTTGAAAAGGATGCATTCTAGGTCATCCTTCAATACAAAAAGCAATGATACGCAGAACTACAAATTGACACCATAGCCTTCAATAACCAAGCTTGTATGAGTGCATAGCCATCAGGTACATGAAATTGGATCTTTTACCATTGCCAAATTTTAACAAATTTATACACGAAGCAGTAGTACTTCCGATAAAGGCCTGGCGGTCGTGGCCCTGGTGAACACCGGTGGCCTTTCCAAGTCGGCGCCGCGGTGCCAGGCTCCAACCAGCCTCTTACCCGAGCGACAAAGAAATCGCTCACGGGGCGAAAATCAACGCAGCAACAATAGGCCACAGCCTTGTGCTGTACGGGCCCAGCTGTCGTCTTGAACAAAGCTCCCAATTGCCGAATGCGGCCGAACGCCGTCTTATTCACGACTGGAGCACGTATACTGAAACATTAACAATTGCTATATAATTAACAGTTACAAACCTAGCTCTCCTCAACAATCGGAGACCAGCGTACATTCCAGCTGCTTCATAACATTAACAAAACAACATAAACAATTAACATTGCAAAAACAAGATCCAATTTCATGCTAAATACCACACATACCTAAAAAACTAAACTAAGCACTCATACATATTTACAAGCTAAAAGTTACGATTCTATTAGAACCGGGCCTTTCGCAAATGACAAGTCTTAAATTGGCAGTGGCAATGGCAGCCTGTTAAGCTGGGAGTAGAATGCCAATGACCTGGTAAAAACAAAGTTAAAGTAGAATCCTTAATGACTGTGGGCTTTAGAACAAAAAATATTAACACGTAAAACTAAAGCTCTGGCACAAACACTAAAATTGGCACAAAGAGTTAAAAGTTTTGGCGAAAAGGTACTGTGCGAGCCAGGCGCACGTCCTTTATACTGTCTCCTGAAGGGGTAGCAACTCGGTAGTATAGGGGGGGGGAGCGGGGAAATATCGATATACATGGCTTGATACGGAGCTCTTTGCCCAAGGTGTTTACACTTTTGCGCCTGCAAGGGTAGGCAACCTGTAAGGCATGTAATCTCAGGTGGCGGTCTCTTGTAGTCATACAGGGATTCACACCAATAATTTTTTGTTTTGCTATAAAAACCCTCATATTAGGACTAGAAGGGCAAACGAGGTGTCCATTCACATTTACTCTAAATTGCGGATTTTGTTGTTAGAACCCGCCAGAACCAATGGTTTTCCTATAATTAATAAAAACCTGTTTTCAAAACAATAAAATGTTTTGCATATAATATCAATTTTTTCTCAGAGCTTATGAGCCAATAAATTAGATCTTGTTAACAAATTCTTAGGTTTTTAGAACCTTCTCATGGCCATGAGATCACAGATTGATTTTTAGAAGTTACCAATTTTGAGAAATTTGATGTTAAAAAATTACCCATATACTACCATACTTATTCTAATTACAGAACAACAGTTTGTAAACTAGGGGTATAAAATTTTTTCGGTTGGGCTTCTCAGATGGTTCTTGGCTTCTTGAAGACACCAAAATACAAAATTTGTTGTCACTTAAATTTCAAATTTAACATCAATAACTATTCACGCAACCACTCGCGTTCCAGCTTTGAGCGCGACCCCTGAAGAATTATTAGACATATAGGATTATTATGTTTTGTTTCTTGATTTAAGAATAGCAACTGATAAGGGTGTCATATTTAAATGTAAGCAGTACCTCAATTACTACACGGTCGCCAGTCGCCAAATAAAAATGCAACAATCAAATTTCTACAATTCTTTTTGTTAAATTTAAAAACTGTGCTTCATCAAGATTCAGCCGACAAGCCAGCCCATCCATCATTTGAAGAACCAAACATAAAAAATTTATAATAACAAAATCTCAATTTTAGAACATTTTTGGGATTGATTGGTATCTTTGTTTGCCTTTGAAAAGGTTGGGAAAGCCATTTTTGGCAAAATAAATATTTCTCTATGTACATGATAAGTTTCCACTAGCGACCGCTTGAGTGCACTGAACAGTAGGTGCACTGGCTACAAACGCCTGTGTATAGGCGACCTGCTCGGTGTACATGTTTTGCATCTTGCCTAATAACAAGGCGCCATAGGTTATTCTTTGCAAAGGCAATGAGCATATAACTTCATTATCGATTGGTACTGTGTCACGCTCCAGTGACGTCTGGTGGCAATCCCCGCCCCTTTAATGAGGCTATATAAAGGTCTCTTCACCCGGCATTTCTTGCCATTCGCCTCAAATATATAATTAGCTACAACTTCTTGGCTGAGACGGGTGTTGTTAAATTTGAAATTTAAGAACCGAGCAACTTTGTGTTTTGTGCCATCAAGAAGCCAACGATCACCCGAGAAGTCATCTGAGAAGATCTCACACCCCTAGGTTGTAAGCTAATCTTATGTAAATTAGATTAAGTATGCTTAAGAAACGGTAATTTTTTAATGTTTAACATCTCAAAATTGGTAAATTCTAAAATCCTGTGTGTGATCTCATGGCCATTAGAAGGTTTCAAATACCTGAAAATTTGTTAACAAGTGCTAATTTTTACGATAGATAGTCTGTAAGAAAAAATTAGCATCTTGTGGAAAATATTTTATTGCTTTCAAAACAGGTATTTGTTAATTGTAAGCAAACCATTGATTTTGGACAGTTCTACTAACTAAATCTGGAAATTAGAGTAAATTTAGGATTGAATGGGCACCTTGCTTGCTCTTCTAGCCCCATTATAAGAGTTTTTATAGTAAAACAAAAAATAATTGGTATGAATCCTAGTCTCTCTCATAGAGGCCGCCACCTTCGTATAGAAGGCTTACAGGTTGCATAACCTGCAGGCGTTGTGATGTAATTGCTTTGATCAAAGCCCTTGCAATAAGTACTCTATATCGATATTTCCCCACTACCCCCTATACTACCGAGTGCACACCCCTTCTCTCGATAGTATAAAAGACGTGCGCCTCGCTCGCACACTGCCTTTTTCGCCAATTTTAACAGCGCCTTTACGCTGTAGTTTTGAACGGCGCTCTTTTCGCCGTAGTTTTAAACTGGAATGTTGGCTGTTGCACTCGTGCCATTTTTTATTTTTTGTTACAAGTGTTTCACAGGCCATTTAAGCTTACGAATGGGTCTCCCAGTGCATCTGGTTTTTTGGTTGTGCCGCCACTCGATTAAATTTTTGATGGCTTTGTGATGGCGAAAAGGCCCGGCTTTGGTCAAGCCGTTATTGTTTTAAAATGTATATAGTGTGAGTGCTTAGTTTAGATTTTTACGTGTGTATGTTAATTTTGATATGAAATTGGATCTTGTTTAATGGTTAATGATTCTTTATGGTTGTTGGAAGCAAGTGTGTTCACTTTGTTGTTTATGTTGTTTCGTAGCTGGAGTGTATGCTGGTCTCCAAATGTCGAGGAGGTCCAGTTTTACCATTGTTTATGATATTGTTGTTTATGTTCCAGCTTTCGTGCTCCAATTGTAAGCATCTCGGCACTCGTCCGTTTTGTATTTCGGGAGCTTAGTCCGAGAGCTCAGCTGGGCCCGTACAGCAAAGGCTGTGGTCCATTGTTGCTGAGTTCGTGTTTCGCCCCGCGAGCGACTTCCTCGTCGCTCGGGCAAGAGGCAGATTGGAGTCTGGCACCAAGGCGCCGACGTGGAAAGGCCGCCGGCGTTCGTCTGGGCCACGACCGTCTAGCCTTGTTCAACAATACGCTTGCTTCAAACTTGAAATTGTCGTAAAATTGGTAATAGTATGGTTTTGGTGAAGATCCGATTTCATATATTTTGTACCTAAGCACTCACACTGTTTTTTATGGTCTCGCTCGTAATTCTGTATGTAATAATGTTCTTTTTGTAATGAAGGATGACTAGTTGGCCATCCTTGACAAATTTGTATTGAATGTTGGGTTCCGTCGCCCTAAAGTGGGCATTTTTGAGGAAAATCAGGTACTACATAGTAATTCTGCATTGGTTTAGACGCGCTAATTGAAGCGTCTTTTCTCTTTCCCTATAGGTTTTTTGTATAGAGGCAATTTGCCTGTCCATTTTGTATGTTTTGTAGTTCTGCATTGTCCTTTTGCAATTTGTTATCCTAAAAGGACCATTGTTTAGCACCTTTACGATAGTCTGATTCTTAGGAATTTTTGTGTTAATTCAGATCAACTCCATTGGGGCCTTACATGGTCATAATTCTTTTTGTTGCTGTTCATTCAGCTGGCGACCGTTATACGTTTACGTTTGGTTTTTAACACTTTTATTACCATTTACCGTGTCCTATTACAAAAAGAAAGAGAAATGATGACCTGAAAATCCTAACAGACTGAGACGGGCCTAACATAAAAGCCCTAGGCTTGTGTATGTCGTAAAGATTACATGCAATCAGGATCGGGAGCATCTCGGAATCCCTTTTCCAGGTTGAATCTAAAGTAAATATATGCACACTCCAACAGATATCAGCTTACAACACAATATTTATTCACTAGACAGTTACACATGCATTTCGTGGCTCTCGCCTCACTTTTACGTTACGTTTACGTTTACGTTACAAGGGAAACGACAGAGAATTACGT
>BLKR01008499.1:0-18394 GCA_011170035.1 Teleogryllus occipitalis
GCGCGTGGGCGGCCGACCCTCTCCGTGCCGTGGGCGTGGCGCGGGCGACAGTGAGGGATGGGCGGGCGCAACCTGGCTGTACCGAGTCGCGCCGCTGACAGATGGACGATCTCCCCCCTGCCCTGCCTCGCCTCTAACTCTGGGGCTCGCTTCTGCTCCCCGGACCCTGCGGGTGGACCGTCACCCGTGGTCACCCGGACGCGTGCAATTTCCTCACCGCCATCGCAACTAGAAGAGGGTTGTCCAACTGGCGGCCCTTACTGGCCTTTATTGTGGCTCGCGAAAGATTATTAGTCAAAAGTGAAAATTCCTTGCATCCGTGTTGGGCGAGCGTTGTGCACCTAACGCACAAGCCCTGTCGGGATGAATGCCTCATCAATATAAAATTAGGTTAAGTTTAGATTTAAGAACTTTTTTCTAGTTAATTCACAAATTCAAAATTATCCTAAAGGGTTTCACGCCTTTGTGCATGATAACACGCCTGATATCTAGAATGGTTGCTTCCTCCGCCCCCCCCCCCGTTTCAGAGCAGCCAGGCAAACTGCTGTGATCAAAAATACGAGGAAGTCAAGTGTGGATCGCCCGAGTAATGAAAATATGGCCCGCAACCATATTAAAGGTTTCAGTTGTGGCCCTTGAGGCCTTGCAAGTTGGACACCTCTGGACTATAACGTCATCGACTTCAGGTTCTGGCTAACCCTCTTACCTGACAGTACAGCATAAACAACTCAAACCTCGGTAAACCGAATCCCGGTAACTTAAACTTCCTAAATCTGGATCTTCGATAATTCAAACTTTCGTGATACTCCCTTCGTAGTTACTTCTTTGACCTTGATTGCGCGGTTTCTTATGATATCCCTCTCGAAGCTATATTTTCACACGTTGCCAAACCTCTGTACTGAGAGTACAATTAATTTATATTTACAATTAAGAGTAAATTACACGTAAGTAGACTTTAAAATTAAACTGAATTATTCTGCGCTGTTACATGATTCCACAAATAAGCATCAAATACCAGAGCAATAAGGAAGTCCACGAAATGTTGGCTCACCTGATGCGCCTTCGGAGCTCTATCTGCAGCTTTCGGAGTTCGTCGACATACGACGCCATGTTGTCGAAGTACGAGGACGCTTCGTCCACGCTGGCGTCGCGCTCCACGTTCATCAGGATCTCCTTCTTCCTGGGACAGAGCGACGGGGAGTCACAGTGGAGGAGACCAGTGGAACACTCCGGAGTTTAGTAGTTGAAACAGGTGGGGAAAACGAAGAAAGACATACAAAGACATACAGACGTTCATCAGGATCTCCTTCTTCCTGGGACAGAGCGACGGGGAGTCACAGTGGAGGAGACCAGTGGAACACTCCGGAGTTTAGTAGTTGAAACAGGTGGGGAAAACGAAGAAAGACATACAGACGTTCATCAGGATCTCCTTCTTCCTGGGACAGAGCGACGGGGAGTCACAGTGGAGGAGACCAGTGGAAGACTCCGGAGTTTAGTAGTTGAAACAGGTGGGGAAAACGAAGAAAGACATACAGACGTTCATCAGGATCTCCTTCTTCCTGGGACAGAGCGACGGGGAGTCACAGTGGAGGAGACCAGTGGAACACTCCGGAGTTTAGTAGTTGAAACAGGTGGGGAAAACGAAGAAAGACATACAGACGTTCATCAGGATCTCCTTCTTCCTGGGACAGAGCGACGGGGAGTCACAGTGGAGGAGACCAGTGGAACACTCCGGAGTTTAGTAGTTGAAACAGGTGGGGAAAACGAAGAAAGACATACAGACGTTCATCAGGATCTCCTTCTTCCTGGGACAGAGCGACGGGGAGTCACAGTGGAGGAGACCAGTGGAAGACTCCGGAGTTTAGTAGTTGAAACAGGTGGGGAAAACGAAGAAAGACATACAGACGTTCATCAGGATCTCCTTCTTCCTGGGACAGAGCGACGGGGAGTCACAGTGGAGGAGACCAGTGGAAGACTCCGGAGTTTAGACGTTGAAAAAGGTGGGGAAAACGAAGAAAGACATACAGACGTTCATCAGGATCTCCTTCTTCCTGGGACAGAGCGACGGGGAGTCACAGTGGAGGAGACCAGTGGAAGACTCCGGAGTTTAGACGTTGGGAAGGGTGGGAGAGGTGGGGAAAAGAAAAAAGACATACAGACGTTCATCAGGATCTCCTTCTTCCTGGGACAGAGCGACGGGGAGTCACAGTGGAGGAGACCAGTGGAAGACTCCGGAGTTTAGACGTTGAAAAAGGTGGGAGAGGTGGGGAAAACGAAAAAAAGACATACAGACGTTCATCGTGGATCTCCTTCTTCCAGGACAGAGCGACGAGGGAGTCACAGTGGAGGAGACCAGTGGAACACTCCGGAGTTTAGTAGTTGAAACAGGTGGGGAAAACGAAGAAAGACATACAGACGTTCATCAGGATCTCCTTCTTCCTGGGACAGAGCGACGGGGAGTCACAGTGGAGGAGACCAGTGGAACACTCCGGAGTTTAGTAGTTGAAACAGGTGGGGAAAACGAAGAAAGACTTACAGACGTTCATCAGGATCTCCTTCTTCCTGGGACAGAGCGACGGGGAGTCACAGTGGAGGAGACCAGTGGAACACTCCGGAGTTTAGACGTTGGGAAGGGTGGGAGAGGTGGGGAAAAGAAAAAAGACATACAACTGGCAGATTGAATTTGAACCGGTTAATACTATTGGTTCATCACTGCCAAATGCTGTCGTCTGTCAGTTGTTTTATTAGGCAATGCGTTTGAGGTTTACGGTTACTCACATTCCGGTTCTGGCGACAGCTGCGATTAATATTCTCATTATTATTACCTCGGAAATCGAGAAGAAATAGGAATAATTGGAGAAGAATTAAAAAGAGAAGGAAAAGAAAGAGGAGAAAAAGAAAGAGGTTTTGACTTAGCTTTTTACTGAGGGGCACCAAAACTTAGTGTTTCAGTTAATATTGTGATTGTAATGTGTAATGGCCGTTTGTTTTCAGGACAGTAATGACAGAGAGACAGTTATGAACGTCATACTCAGTTTAAATTATATGAAATATGTAGCTTCTTTATTTAAGAAACTTAAAACGTTTTTAAAACATATAAATGATTTTATTCAGTTACTCATTACAAAAACAATTTTCCTTGCAACGTTTTGGTGTCCATTTTTCTCCATAATTCGGCTACACTACCTATAACATAATTATTTCACACTATTCAATTTTCAGTCTGAAACTACTCAACAATACGTAAGACTGACCCTTAAAATTCCAGCATATACTTAATAAGTTAGTAACATTCATCATACGATAGAATGATACAATATTACGTAAAAAACCCTCAACATCTTGCATCGTTCATTGCACCTTACAAACATTAAAGTTTTAAGTTGTCGAAAATAGTGAGGCTACACATTTCATACTATACAACATACAACTTCCTGTTCATCATACAAGTTTAAATAGCTTTGGTGGCGCAATAAATAATTACCATTATTATGAGCATTATAAAACCCAATATACTACACAGAGAATGTCATTTAAAAAATGAGCATATGTCATGAATAATTTACTTCGAGATATAATGCAGTTTTATTAGACGAGGTTAAAAATCAACTAAACGGAAAAGTAAAAAATTAGTGTAGTTCGATTGCGCATGCGGGTCCTTTCACATCTCTTGAAACGTGACAAAAACAGCACCGTTCTCATCTCCCTTATGACGTTACAGACATCTGTCGCCTTTAAAATGAGGAGGCTTTTGATATCTATCGACACGATTGCGAATTTATCGCTTTCACAATAAGGCTTTGCCGGCCTGCCGACGCAGCTTTTCGGAAGGTCCGCAAGAGGGCAGATCAGGGGCGGCGCAGCGATGACAAGAACTGCGCGACCCCTAACAAAAGACAGAGCAACCGCGAAAATGTATGTCTTTCTGTTTTTCGCCGCTGGAATCGGGAAAGAGGACGCTACCGCCCATAGCCGCAGTGGCGACAAGGAGTGTCAAGTGTGATGGTGGCAATGGGACAGAGCAAGAGTAGTGCGGAATGCCGGCAAAGTTGATGTACTCTTGCTTTCGTATAACGACATTCGGACTAGAACTTGGATATTGTCTTGGTCTACCGTTATATTGTTGCCAGCTGTAAAAAGTCTGCTTTGTTTCAACGCATTTCACTTCAAAATTTGGAAGACAAGAGACCGACTTTCTGCCATCCCGTAAGGTATGGCAGTTTATTTACGCACAAAATTATTACACTTCTTATGACCATGAATTCTTTCAGTTGCCAAGTATTTCCTGAAGCTTCCAATTTTTCTGTTAACGGATACTTCAGTTTTTGTAGAGCAGATTGGTTTTACTTCAAAGTTCAGTACGTTAAAACGTTCCCTCTTTTAAGCAGTCACCTTGGTCCGCTGTTAGTGTCCATGTACAGTTCGTAGAATAACTTGTATTACATTATCCCACTTGTCTGTCGATTTTGCGATTTTGAACCGTAACCCTTGAAGAAGTGGAAGAGCGGATGAGTTTATCATTGATTTAATACATTTCTGCAGCGGAACGCATAATCAGATGACTTTGAATGACATTTATAGAATCTCGTTTCTCCCGGGAGGATTAATTTACGCTTCACATTACCATAGAAAATTTTTAAACTCTGAAGTTTCATCGGGGAATGAATTAAAGTTTTAAGTGTAGATGGGAATCAAGTTCAAGAATGAAAAAAGTGGTATTAAAAATTATAACGGGGAATGATTTTGTTTGTGGGTTGTTTGAGTGCCCACACGTACAATAAAAGTGCTCGGAATTTGGTAGTTTAAGTGTAATTAAATATATGTTATCATGTAAACCTTTCTTAACTGCAGGTAGAAAAATTAAACTAAATATCAGACTCACATAACCATAATTAAGTGGCCATACACTTACGGACATTTTCACCAGCCAGCCTCATGCTGCAAGAGATTGCTGGAAGTATCTTCTTGGCTGACCAGATGACGACGCGTCCTAGGTACAGATGCTAACGTCATCCTGGGACCTTTCATAGCATTTTCCTCTGATTGATTTTTTCGTGTAGTTGCATGTAGTAGGATGTAAGTGTAGTGCATTTTTTTCCTCGGGAGATGGCGGTAATTTTCCCCGCTGGATGGCGAGATCCGGCGCCGAACTGCTGTCGGCTAGTGGGTTTTCCCCCTAACCTGGACTCTCCCACCACCGGGGCACCGCCCCAGCCGGGACAAGCTCTAAGCTCCCGACCGGTCTCCCGGAATATGTGATTGTGTAGTGCTTGTTAGTGTAAGTATGTGTGTGTAAGAGGAGAGGATAGGACAAGGAAGTGGAAGGAGAGATCGCGCGCGGTCCGTGACCCGTTTGTTAGGGTACTGCTCCGGCATTCGCCTGGTGTTAATCGGAGAAACCACGGAAAACTACCGATCAGAGCAGACGGCCGACGGCTGCTAGAATTCTTCTCCAGACGGCGACTGAATTCGACCTAACTGAAAAGCTAGTGTCAGGACTCGAGCGTAGGACCTCCCGGTCAGAGGCGCTGCAGTGACATCAGTTAATGCACTGAGCTACTGCTCCCGGATTTTCCTCTGAGAGACGTTGGCAACCATACTTAGGACGCGGCGTCTTTCGCGCAAAGTAAGGAGAAACTGACTCCGTACACGGAAGCCTATGCTTGCGCATGTATTATCTAGGCTGTCCGAGACGAGCCGCGTCTCTACCGTGGGGCTGACGTTTCGGCCAACAGAGCGACCTGCTGGACTCAGACGAGTGCAGCAGTACTCTGAGTGCCAGCAGTAAGCACTGAGAAAGGCCACAACATGCTGGCGGAAACGTCAGCCACCACGACAGAGACGCAGCTCGTCCCGGACAGCCTAGATCAGGGTTGCTCAAGTAGAGCGAATAGGCTCCGCGGAGCCGTGTTGGCCACCGAGAGCAAGTCACCGGAGCCCGAACGTTGCGCGGCTTGCGATAACCTCTGTCACAGTGTCCCGATAACTCCAGTCGCGGAAACATGGATGTCGTCGCAAGCACTTCGCAGACCAGAGCGTTCACACCGGCAATTTTCCATGCAGCATGGGAAGAAAAGTATCTTTTCGCCGATTGCGGCAGGTATGACAAATGTTTAGTTTACAAAAAAGTGCTCTATTTTTTCTTCTTTGAAAATTTGTAAATCTCGAATGAGAAGTTCCATTACAGATCACAATATAAAATGCGTTTTATGGCTCAACAGCACTAAATTATCTGTTCCAAACAGAAAGTATTCTGCGGGAAAATTCACTTAAAAGATGTAAGAAAAGAATTTGATTTTACAACCAGCTTAATTTTTTTAATTTTAATTTCCTTTACTTTCAGAATTTCAATGACTAGTTTATTTTGTAACAATTTTTGGAGTAATGTTTATAATAGTTTTCATATAAAGCAGCATGATAAACTGTGTAATGTCGCTGCAATTAAATTTCTTCATGTGCCTGAGGACTAAACATTTGGCAACTCAACTATACATTTGGCACAGCTGGTGCAATCTGCAAACAGGTACCTTTCTTTCCATGCTGCATTGCAAATTGTCTTCTTATTTTCAAATCACACAAATATGTTTATATCTAGTATATATACAATAAATGTCTTTTCAATGATGTGTATTTTCTGTCTTAATATCCTTTCCCAGAGCAGTAAGACTTTTTCAGTCCGAGAAGTGGAATATATCCCGTAGAAATGAGACGCGACCCACTGTGCCGCATGCTGCCGATCGATATTCGATGACGTAATCTGCTCTCTCTGCGGAGCTGCTGCACTGAAAGGGGAGGGAGCAAACGGCGGTTCCTCTTCGGAGCAAATGGTTGAGCGGCTCTGGCGTAGATAATACAAACTCCGGCCGCGGAAGCCTAAGCAATCGCACATTTCGCTTACACTTGCCGCAAGTACTTGAAGCAACTGCTTGCGATCTTTACAACCGGTTGAGAAATTGTTTTTGTTATTTAAGATAGCATCAACATCTAGGTCATTAGCGACCACTATTGGAGTCAACGTTATGGTAACTGTGAAGATGAAACGATATGATGATGATAAGGTGTGAAAGGACGAACACAAATACAACCATGCACGAGAAGGGACCCGAACCCGAAATCTTTCGACACTACCGCCTTAGCGATCTCGGCTTGCTGAGCAATTTGTTGCCAGTGCAAATCCAGCGTAAGAGAGGTTTCACAGTTTACAATGTACGTTTACATGTACGTTACTTTACATGTATGTTACTTTACATGTACAGTTTACATGTACGTTACTTTACAACACATTGCCAGATGAATTTAAACAATTAAAATTATTACACAAATTTAAATTAAAAGTAAAATCTTTTCTGCTGCAAAACTGTTTCTCTACAATTAGAGACTATACTGATCGTCAAAAAGAAACATAATGTTTACTTTAACAAAACCAAGATATAGTATAATGAATTAGTTTACATTTGCATTGTATAATTTAAAAAAAAGACTTAAGTTTGTTAGCAATGCAGAAAAATCCAATCTGTTCGTTCGTTTACCGTTGCAAATAAGTTTTCTATAATTCGGCAACGAAAATATCTAGTTTCTGAAATGTTAATCTCTCGCTTTTTTAAATTTATTATGATTATTATTTTATTTTTTAACTATTAATAGTTAAATTGTTGGGAAGGGATTCTGAAACTCAAAAAAGCGTGCGCAGATGATTATCTCCCCCATACGTCACATACAGTTTTTGACTTAATAAATAAATAAATGAATCAATACAAATGGCAACGCAATGGCAGAGCAGTGGTGGCGCAGGCTCACTTGCGCAGAATGAAGCCGTAGTCGGTCATGTTGGCGGTGAGGCGGCGGTAGGAGGCCTTGAGCGAGGGCACGTAGGTGAAGGAGGAGTTGAGCAGGTCGCTGCCCAGCGCCTCGTGTCGCACGTAGTTGATGTAGTTGTTGGTCTTGAGGGAGCCGCGCCCGAAGTAGTTAATGCCGTACACCACCGCGATGCCCATGTTCTCGATGGCGCGTAGGATGTTTTTGAACGCGATCAGCAATCTAAAGAACGATGCGTCAGTTTTGTAATATTTTGTATTCACTTTCATTACGAAAGTCAACTGTTTTATACATCATGTAAGTAACCATACGGGCTAATAAAAACAGAGAGAATGTATCTTGAAGTAAATTAGTGTAAAGTGATGAATAGTTTACGCACCTCCATACTCCGCTGTTATCCGTCTCTTTGATTTGATTCGTCAGGTGATTGAGCATCGCCGCATTAACTGACTGGTACCAGTCCAACACTTGCTTGATGCTACTGTCGTTACGGAAGTCAGGTATGCGGTCACTGCAACAAGTAAATAATACTGCATTTTACATTTTTGGTAGAATATTACAACAATATAGCTACAAGAATAAGATGAAATTAAAAAAAGAGTCAACAACTTACATATATAAAATGAGTTCATGTTCCCTTTTGAGAAAAAAATCAATTACATTTTATGTGAATATCATGAAAATGTATTATTTTTGGTAATAACTAATATGGCGTTTTTATTCTTGTAATATGTTCTAAAATGATGTTTTCATTATTTTCCAAATGGTGGAGATGATTTACTACTGGCGATATTTCGAAATAATTCTTGGTTGTTAGCGGATTTTCCGCAGCGAGTTAATTTTGCCGCCTTGATAAACACTCTGCGGTGTTTCAATGCATTATGAACTAAAATATGAAGGACCGGCTTTCCTAGCATCTTGTATTCCCAGGCCGGCTTTCCTAGCTAGCGCCATCGACGACGCCTCCGCCACCGCCCTCTCTAAGGGCTGGGCGGGCGCCGGAGAGGGGAAGTGTGAGTGAGGTTCGCTGCCCCTCGCCCCTCTGCCCCCGTTCCGGCCAGTTCAATAGTGCATGTGTAGGGCCGTAGCGGCGGACAAGCCAGAGCAACTGAGTAGGGACGGTGTTTTCTAAGCGGGAATAGCGTTTCAGTAGACTCGACTGTCTGTCTCGCATGTGTGCTCACCCTTGTCAACGTAAAAAGAAGAGACCTGCAGGTTTTTTTGTTGTTGCAGTCATGCTAAAAAAATATTAAGGAATCAGCGTAGTTTCGAATGTATGCTCTGTTAATAATTCAAATATGGCAATGCAAAGCATATAAGCCTTCGCCTTCATGTAATTTTTTTTAATAAATACTAGTTTAAAACCATGCCTGTTCTTTGCCTGGTTGTGTAAGTAGAAATCATTAATGTTATGCAAGAATTCACAGGATGTGGGACTGACAAATGGATTCCGTTTACTAGATTATTCACTGTGCTCGTAACCTCGCGACTCCACGCTCTGAGAAATTTCTCTTCATTCTAAGCTTTCATAAAAACTCGTTATAGAACTGTTTGGAAATGCATTCTTGTAGCTTGTCATAAAATTCATTAGCGTTATTTTGTGATCATTAGCGATATTATGATTTACTATTGGCGATATTTCGAAAACTTGTTTGGTTGTTGTTAGCAGATTTTCCGTAGCGGGTTAATTTTGCCGCCTTGATAAAGATTTTTACTTCTACAATAAACGGTTTGTTCGCGCTGAAACTAATTCTTATAAACCTTTCAAAATCCTCTCTTTAGTTTTGGAGAAATTGTTATGAAAGTTAATCCTTTTGTGAAAAAACTTATAAAATAAGACT
Organism: Teleogryllus occipitalis; assembly: GCA_011170035.1. NCBI lineage: Eukaryota > Metazoa > Arthropoda > Insecta > Orthoptera > Gryllidae > Teleogryllus > Teleogryllus occipitalis. The sequence continues at coordinate 9,657 of BLKR01008499.1, forward strand.
TTTTGCTGAACCCAAATGTTTCAGTACATATTATACTATAAGTGGTTATTACAGCAAAGTGAGTTCGAATATCATGTAAGGTTCATTTATTTTAAGTTGAACTTTCAGAGGGAAATATTTATTTTTCGTGTAGTTTCTTGAATTTATTTATTAAGAATCCAATGTCTCAATGAAAATTAGTTATATTGAACTTCATATTCATAGCCTACTAGTATATTACTTTCTGCTTGATTTATAGATTTACAAAAAGAAATACTCAAAACGGTCTACTTAAATCTAAGAAAATTCACCCTATTATTTTACTTTGTTTATTAATGCGTAGTTATGTTTATTGAAATTACAAATCTATAATTTTATATGATTTAAGTTTGTAATTTATAGTAAACAGAACTTCAATGTTAATTATATATTGTGGGAGTATACTTTCCCTTTCCGACACTCTCAGTTATGGATACAAATAGTTTGGGAAAGCATCCAGTATTATTTACACAAAAAAGGATGAAAGCATATTTTTTATTCCTTAAGAGTGAAACAAAAGTCATAATCTGCAATTTGTCTTACTCGTACACGCGATTCTTGTGAACAATTTTTGTTCACTCTAATAATATAAATTATTGATTTGCATGCTTGCTACCATTAAATTTCTCTTTCCATTAACATGTTTCCATCTCCAGCTTGTCTATGTTGGCTTCCACAATGATCTCGCAAAATTTCTCGGAAATCGTAATGATCTCTAGAAGGTATAGAATTAGGAAAACTGCCACGAAATGCCCGATGAAGAAAGCAAATACATATTTGATGTTTGTGTTGTCTTAAAACGTCCATAATGTCTTGCCGGAGAGTTATAGGATTAGATCCCGGGGGATTAAGCGCCATGAAAAACAAGAACTCTTATCAAAAGACTGGATTGAGGGGAGACAAGATTTTAAGGGAAAAGTGGAGAACGATGGTGAAGGGAACACACTCAACTCCAGAAGCTCTCAGAAGAGTCAGTTTTCTCTTTCTCTTTCTTTCTCCCCTCCATATATCTGTCGCTCTATTTTCTGTTTCGCTCTGGATTTCTCTGCCTCGCTTTCTCGGACTCCCTCTCTAATGCTGAAACGTTGCTGGTGCGGTTATGTGCTGACATTCGCGAACTCACTATAGTGTTGGCAACTGAAGCTCGGGGTAATGCGCCAAAATATGGATGGAGAGCAGATACACGGCCCGCCCTAGAGATACCCTTATACGTGACAATATTACCCATTAATCTTTACAATCCCAAATTCGCAACACACCTATATGTGCTACTCATTATATATAATATGCGTGGTATATGCTATAAATATATATGTACGAGTATAATGTTGTTTGTGATGATGGATTCAGTTTTTCGTGTTTCCGGGCGTGCTAACTGCTTTGGTCATTAGTCCCGTTAGTGTAGTGCATGTTTCTTTCTCGGGAGATGGCGGTGATCTTCCCTCGCTGGATGACGAGATCCGGCCTACAGTCGGCTAGTGGGGTTTCCCCCTAACCAGGACTCTCCCACCAGCGGAGCACCGCCCCAGCCGGAACAAGCTTTAAGCTCCTGACCGGTCTCCCGGGATATGTAGTAGTGTAGTGCATGTTAGTGTAAGTGTGTGTAATGGGAGAGGATATGACAAGGAAGAGGAAGGAAAGATCGCGCGCGGTCCGTGGCCCGTTTGGTAGGGTATTGCTCCGGCATTCGCCTGGTATTGATCGGAGAAACCACGGAAAATTACCGATCAGAGCAGCCGGCCTCTAGAATTCTCCTCCAGACAGTGACTTAATTCGACCTAGCTGAAAAGCTTGTGTCGAAAATCCTGCCGCCGTCAGGAGTCGAACTTAGCTACTGAGCACCGAGCTACCGCTCCCGGTAAATGTTGTTTGTATATATGTATTTTTACAATTTACAAACCGACTTCAAAACCATCTCCATGCACAGCCGTGTGGTTTAATACATACGTGGTAACGGCGGGAGGCTTTCTGACGTCAAGTTTGCTACGTGTATCCTGAATAAGTGTGTGTGAGGGTGCACAATAGAGACGCCAGCGGTGGGCGTGGCGACGGCCTGTGGGGCGTCCTCACGCGCTGATTGAGAGAGAAGCCGTGCCGCGCGCCAGCCTCCGTGGCCCCCGTCCTCTTTCCCACTAGCGTCCTCCTTTCCGCGACGGCACAGCCGCAATCACTGCCTCACTGCAGCGATTGTCTACGAGGAAGACGAGAGCGAATGCTCCGTTCATGTCGGCGGGCTCTGAGTTCACAGACGGAATTCGGCAGCCAGGCACCATCACTGTCAATAAAACATTCCTTCTGTATAATGTAAAGGTCTGCTTAATGTGAGTATCAAGCTGTTAACCCATTTATTATTGTGATAATCAAACGGGGATTTTGCAATTTTTGCAACACTTACTTGCTCTATCTACAGTAATTTCCTACCGGGAGCGGTAGCTCAGTGCATCAACTGATGTCAATTCTGCTGTCAATTCTGCTGTCCTGATGGCGGCAGGATTTTCGACACTAGCTTTGCAGCTAGGTCGAATTCAGTTGCTGTCTGGAGGAGAATTATAGCGGCCGGCTGCTCTGATTGGTAGTTTTCCGTGGTTTCTCCGATCAACACCAGGCAAATGCCGTAGCATACACTACCACGTATTCCGGGAGACCGGTCGGGAGCTTAGAGGTTGTCCCGGCTGGGGCGGTGCCCCGCTGGTGGGAGAGTCCTCGTTAGGGAGAAACCCCACTAGCCGACGGTAGATTCGTCGCCAGATCTCATCATCGAGAGGGGTCATCACCGTCATCTCCAGATGAAAATCATGCACTACACTCACAGGACTAATGACCAAAACAGTTGACGCGCCCGGAAACACGAAAAAATCAATCAATCAATTCGGCAGCCAGGCGCATTTCCTCTATGTAATGTACAGGTCTGCTAAATGTGAGCATGAAGATTTTAACCCATTGAGTTCCGAGTTCCCTAACTGGGGATTGTGCAATTTTTGCAACACTTATTTGCTCCATCTACTAGAAATTTCCGAATTTTATTTCATCAACAGGCGGATACGTCCTAAATGAAACGTAAGCAAGTTTTGGCATTTATGAATGCTTGGATAACAAAATGCTCATAACCAGCTGTTGGGGCTTGGAGCGCACTAGTAGTATAATTTAGCAACTTAACAATGGTTAAACGCTAAAAGTTTCAAAAACATGCTACAGAGCGCTCCAACCAGGGACCGAAAAGGTATTGAATACCGGTAAAAAATACCGGTATAATACCGGTATTTTTCATACCTTTTTCAAATACCTTTATTCTTTTATACCGGTAAAATACCTCTATAGGACGTCTATACCGGTATGGACGTCCATAAAGGTTATACCGGTATTATACCGGTATTTTCAATGAAGAAATATAGCTTACCATCCATACATGTTGAAAAAATAGGTTACTTTAGTTAAGAATATCTCACAAAATGTTTATTAATCAAATATCATTTCATAATTGTTATTTGTTTAAATTATTATTTTGTATATATATATATATATATATATATATATATATATATATATATATATATATAAAACAACTGTATTAAATTCTATTCTTATTATTGTAAATGTTTTGTTTTCGGGCGTTTACGTTTTGCATACGTTGTATGTATTGAAAACCTCCCTTAATTTAAACTTCGGAAAAGTTGAAATATGAAATAATAATTATTGATTCCATTGAAGAGAACCTTTTCGTAGTGTCCTTCATCGAGCTATCTCCCATCTGACCTGAGAGATGACCTAAGCCTGTCTTTGTATTTCGTACATGGAGAGGCTGTCAACGTATGCGCCGGCCGTAGGCGTAGGACCGTTTCTTCCCTCCCCGACCCCTCCTTCGGCGAACTGAGGAAGCGTTGACACCTTGAGATAATCACGAACGCTCAGGCTTTCAGGCCCAGTTTTGTTATAGTTAAAAAATGATTTCCTTTAACTTCATTTTACAATTAAATCTTAATTATACATTAATAAATAGGGCTAAAATAAAATGTTATTTTCCTGGTTAATACGAAGGGTTTAATATATTTTGACATTAACTGCAAATATTGAGAAAATTTGTAATAAAAGTAAATTATTATGTTATTATTATTATTATTATTATTATATTATATTATTATTATTATATATATATTACTATTATTATTATTATTATATTACATTATTATTATTATTATTATTATTACTATTATTATTAGCTATTAACATCGCACGTGGGCAAGGGTTCCCTTCTACGCGGTAGCTTACATTGTAAAATGCATCTGGAGGAGCCCACTTTGAGAAGAGTGTTTCTTCCTTAATAAGAAGAAATATATACTAACATTATTAATTAATAAAAAGAGTTTATCAATATTAACATTTTTACTTTTTAATTAAAATTAACATTTAATTTAAATAAGAATAGTTAATGTCTATTAGCATTCAATGTCAATTTTTAATATTGTTTTAGTTATAATTAATAATTATATATAATTAATTAATATATATATAATTATAATTATTAATTATGGTGCAGAATAAGGAAACTGGGCCAACTGAAAAAATTATTTTCGGGAATGTTAGTGATACGATCAAATTTAAGCAAATAATCGTATTTAGTGATAAACACAGTCGTGCAAAAAGGAAGTTTGGTATGCGTGGGAAGACTTATTTATGGATAAGAAGACACGTTTCTCCATTTTTTATCGCTACTAGAAAGGACAAGATTTATACGGAGAAATTCGATAAATTTTCAACACTATGACGTGTCGCCAAGCTCTGCGCCCGGACGTGAGGTCCAAGGTCAGCGAATGAGCTCGTGTTGATGTCTGCGAAAGACCGTTGGCTGGTCCCTCCGTCTGACGACAGAACTCGACTTCCCAGTCAACGGCAGAACTCGACCTAGCTAGAATATGTGTCGAAAATCCGCCACCCTCGGGACTCGAACCCTAGGACCTCCCGGTCAGAAACTCTGCCGTGTAAATAGTTGTTTCCTCTGAGCCATCTCAGCGGAAAAAAATCACAATGAATTTCCCCCAAATACCTGTATGATTCTACTGAAATACCGGTATTTTCCTATGAAAATACCGGTATTTTGATGAGAGAATACCGGTATAATACCTTTAAATAGAGGTATTTTACCAGTATAGACGTCGGATAAAGGTAAAATACCTCTAAAAATACCGGTATTTGACGTCTTATACCGGTATTTTTAAAGGTATTTTGAATAAAGGTATAATAGAGGTAAAGGTATTTCTATACCGGTATAAATACCTTTACCGCTATTATTTCGGTATTCGGTCCCTGGCTCCAACAATGACTTAGATTCACGAACCCAACAACAGGCGAGTGCTAGGTGCACAAAATTATGTTGGGCGTTAATGAGTAAACACTAGTGACTCATTGTCTACACGCAAGCCTGAACGAAATTATAAAAGTTCAGTTGTGGGGAAAGCGAACTGTGGGGATATTTGAAATGTTGAATGAGCGAGGATGTTCGGGTAAGCAGAAGACTAGGCTAGCAGCAATGAACTAAAACTCGTTTTATTTGTACAGTGATTGTTGAACGGCAAATTTCTTCCGTACCAATCGACAAAGACGACAAGAAAATCAAATCTGCATTGAAGAAACGGGCACGAGACAATAAAAAGACTTTAAAAATTTCTAACAATAGATAAAAATAATTTTAATGCATTTGATATTTACTTACAAATTTAAATGTGTGGGAAATGATAATAAAATCGCAAAGATAATTGACAAGCTATTGAATGACAAGAATTGTATGATATGCGTTTAACAAATACTACCTCGTTTCATTTTAGTTCTTATATTACAATTTTTCTTTTTCTTTTTACAACAAATAAGTTTGGATTGGTACAAAATTAAACAATGTTACTTTTACTGTCACATTAATTTAATGGATTCTTGTGTTAATACACGTCGTGCGTTAGCAGAGTGACAGGCGCCAGAGGCCCACATCTTCATGTTGAAGCCGCACTTAGAGCCTCGACAGGCTGTTAACAAGGCTATTAATGCTGTGAGGGAGGGAAGAAATTCGGTCAGCCCTCGATGCACAGAATAACTTCCTTCCAGAGGCGGCTAGTGGTCATACTATTAGGGTGTGCAACACTTCTCTTCTCTCTCCCTTCCACCCCCTCTCCCTCTTCCTCTCTCTCTTCACACACACATGCTCATACATACAGGCATACATTACAAGCATACACATATATTCATTAACATAAATAATGACAATTAAAAACAAGGCATCTTATGAAGTTTGATTACATGTTCAATAGTTCCTTTTATCAGCAACGAGTTGGCCGCATTTCTTTTCACAACATCCGCTTCGACATCGCTCGGCAAGGACCCTTCCAAAATATTTACAACTTGCGGCGCGTTACCACATGATTCGGCACTTCCAGAACGGTTTTTCAAAGGGAGTTGCAGAAATCAAAGGGTATGTCAAGAAACACATTGATTCGAAACATTTTTACTCGTACTTTTGCTATGTAGTATTTTCCATAAACTCGCTGTACACATTTAAGGTTAAAAGTACAAGTTTTAATACCCAATACTTAAAAAACCTGGATAGTTTGCCGTCTACACTGTTAAACGAAACACAAAGGCTGTGTCGCTTCAGTAAATTCTGTTTCTTTTCAGCAATTTTTTCTGTGACTTTTGCATTGATGCCATTTTAATATCTTCGACTCTATTCATTGTCAGTTGAACAAACACACTTCACAGAAAAAAAAACACTCTAACGTCGGTTTTTCAAAACGAATTAAAAAGTACATTACTATCTACGTTTACACAATACATTTTGGTTTTCACATGCTTCGGAATGGATTTGTAATTGAAATTCGTTTCGCGCTACTGAAGAATTCCTTTGGAAGGGATGAGAGCTTATTTAAATGGAGAGATATTTCACACTTACTTCATTCGATGCCACAATTACTTTTCTTAAAAACTTGTACTAGCCGACTGCTATAACTTCACGACATGTCAAAGCACTTCCAGAGGTCGCCACTGCTTCTGCGCACTAAAATCCCCGCGGGAGAGACGGACGCCCTCGGCTCGTTCGCATTTCCCGAGTGTGCTCTAGCTGGCTGTCACGAAGGGCATTAGCGGCGGACTGTTAATCGAAGCTTACGAACGGCGCGTATTTTGAAATACCATGCTTCGGAAACGCTCTGAGAGGACTTGTATTCCCCTCTTGTTAAGAAACGTTTAAGAAAAATTGCACCGCAATTATTTGGATGAGCACATGCGAACGTGCAAATACCCACGAGTCGCCACTGCCTCCTCTCCTTACATCATGTAGTTGAGCAAAACTATAGGTCTAATGATGCAACTTTGCTGGTTGGGCTATGGAGAAGAGGGTTGTATAGAACAGCGGCGACTGACAAGCATCCGAGTAGCCATGTCATTTGGGTACTGCTGCCTTTAGAATCGCAGCAGCCAGTTAAGAGAGCTACTAATGAAGATCGGTTATGAGAGTGAGAAGAAATTAAGGCAGCCCTCGATGAAACACTTAACATCCTCTCCTTGCATCATGTTGTTGCGTAAAAATCCAGGTCTATTGATGGGTCACGGAGGTGACGGTTGGCAAGAGCAGTGGCGGATTGATTGATTTTTTCGTGTTTCCGGGCGCGCCAACGGCTTTGGTCATTAGTGCCGTAAGTGTAGTGCATATTTTTCTCGGGAGATGGCGGTGATCTTCCTCTGCTGGTTGTCGAGATCCGGCGCCGACCTACCATCAGCTAGTGGAATTTTCCCTAACCAGGACACTCCCACCAGCGGGGCACCACCCCAGCCGGGACAAGCTCTAAGCTCCCGACCGGTCTCCCCGAATATGTGGTAGTGTAGTGTATGTTAGTGTAAGTGTGTGTGTAAGGGGAGAGGATAGGACAAGGAAGGGGAAGGACAGATCGTGCGCGATCCGTGGCCCGTTTGTTAGGGTACTGCTCCGGCATTCGCCTGGTGTTGATCGGAGAAACCACGGAAAACTACCGATCAGAGCAGCCGGCCGCTAGAATTCTCCTCCAGACAGCGACTGAATTCGACCTAGCCGAAAAGCTAGAGCCGCAAATCCTGCAGCGGTCAGGACTCGAACCTAGGACCTCCCGGTCAGAGACATCAGTTGATGCACTGAGCTACCGCTCCTGGTAGCAGTGGCGGAGAGACAGTGCCCACATCATTACACGGAGGCCGCAGCTGCGGGGAGGGGGTTCGAACCAAGAGCCCTGTGCTGCGGCGGCGGGAGCGGCCTCTGACCTTTCGCTTTCGCGGAGGTGGCAGGGAGGCTGCGGCGCGCAGTGGCTCAGGCGGAACGGAAAGCGAGCACAATTCGATGCCGATGGCGGTTTACCGACACGGAGTAGGTATGGAAAAATGTTTGTCCAAAAAGGCAATGAAAATATACCTACAAGTCTACTGATATTTTCTTAAAAGAAGTCGATCGTATCTGAGAATTTTCCTCCGACCGGGGGAGGTGGTTTAGTGAATCAACTGATATCACTGCAGTGCTTCTGATCGGGAGGTCTAGACAGTGGTAAGATTTTCGATACTAGCTTGTCTGCTAGATCGAATTCAGTAGCTGTCTGGAGAAGAATTCTAGAGGCAGTCTGCTCTGATCGGTAGTTTTCAGTCGTGTCTCCGATTAACACCAGGCGAATGTCGGAGCAGAACCCTAACAAACGGGCCACGGACTGCGCGCGATCTGT
>BLKR01008500.1:0-18354 GCA_011170035.1 Teleogryllus occipitalis
GGCACTTAACGTATCAACGAATTCAATTCAAACGCGTTAGACAATCAACAGAAAAAGGGACACTTTACAAGGAGGCCAACTTACCTCAAAGGAATATACACACTTCAAAAATTAATTTTCAGTCAATTGCAGTAATAACTCATAAACAAACTCCGGAACATATTGTTTTAAAAACCTTCAAGATTGCGTGAACTTGATAATTTTAAATAACGTGTAAATTAATAAAACAAAGTCGCGTACGCGCGATCTTGTTAGAGAAAGACAAATCCGGTATTCCCCGAAGTCCCTTAGGGACAGGAAGACTTACTTGCACATTAAGTGTTGCCATCCTCTTGTGGCGAAATTATGATATTGTGAAGTAAACATCGATATTTGAAGAATTGGCGTGATCCACAATCATCTGAATTTGATTTCTTAATTCGTAACCAGTGAATTTCCTAACTTAAAATTTCAAAGCTATTAATTAATTGAAGAAAACATCCATGACACGTCCAATAGAATGCTATGAACGAATCGTTTCTTTCCTATCCAAAGTGATATGTATTTATACGCGCACGTTTTCTTGAGCCCTGGAAAACTTACCCCAACTCCATGAATTAAATTAAGAGTAAATGATAGCAACGCGATAGACAAAAATCTGATAACCAGAAATGTTCGCTTCCATGTAATAGAAACTATTTTATAACGAAAACAAGTTACATATTTGAATACACGTCCTGTCTCTTCCCGGCATATACTGTACAAATGCGATGATTTATCGCGGCCTTTCCCCTACACTCTTTCTCTGATCAGCGTGCTTTTTTTTCACTACAATTTCTTTGTGGAATATGGATCACGATCATATACAATTTCTTTGATTGTTACATCCAGGAGATGACGTCAATAATTGATTGCATGTCAATAATGAACTTGACGTGCTGTAATTAAGCTAAAAATTCTCATAACATTTATTCCAGAACATTCTCAAAATGGACAAAAACGTGTTTTAGCAACATACTAAACTGATTTAAATTGCAGACCGTGCAGATCAGTCTTCTCCTCCTAACATAATTATATTTTGTATTTCAATTTTTAAATTAATTCAACTAATCTCATCTGATTTTTTATTGCGTGTTTGTACGTTCAGTTTAACAAATATTGAAATAATATATGTATAAAAAATAAAACGTGTTTTAAATTGGCGATGTCTTCTAAAAATTGCTTAATTTCTAGTAATTGGTAAGGCATACATGAATTCTTTCTTGTAATTAAAAAGTGTTAATTTTGTGTGATGTACGCTTTGCTAGGAAGTGCAATACAAAAAGTGCTGGATTAATAAAGATCGCTAAACATTACAAAACTATGAAATCATAATTAATACACATATTAAACATGAATCTTAAATTTGTAAATTGAAATATTGTAAGTTAAAAGATAGTAATAAATATACATTAAATGCATTTTAAAATAATTTTCATTTATATATTAGCCACTGTTTAAACAGATCTTGATGTTTTTAGAAAACAAATAATAATTGAATTTGTATTTATTGGTGGTAAAAAATTGCTTACTATTTGTATGTTTTTATGAACTAATTTTGTTGAAAATATTACTGGGCCCCCCCAAAGGCTCTGACTAGTCTCCTTATGTGCATTTGTTAATCTACCCCTTATAGCATTTGTGGGATATGCATCAATTTTGTATTACAATTTGCTTGCAATTAAGTTTATGTGTCAATGTAAATCAATTTTTATTGTTTATTATGTTACATTTTAAATATTTTTCTTGCCTGAATAAATATTTTAATATTATATTCTATTAATGTTATATATCTAGGTACATGCTGTTTTAGTTTATTCATTACATACATACCTATAACAGATAACTTGTTTTATTCAACAACAATGTACTTGTTATTGATGTGTACAATATACTCTTCCCCTTATATAATTTATTGTGAAATTAAATTATCACTAATCGCATAATTTTTTCGCACCATTTCGTGCGGTGCCTGGTTGTGTAGGTAAAGATACACATCCTTTGTTGAATTAAAAATATGTAATGAATATTCTATTAATAGCATGTACTATGGTAAACCCTTTCCTATCGTCATTAATTCCTAAATGCATCAACAATCAGTAATGTAACACCTACAAGGAATGCTTAAATATGGCAACACGGTAGCCATGTTCCTCCGTCTAGTATTGCTCGAATACACCCACTCGGCAGAGTGGCTTCTCCAACCTGTATTGCTCTAATATGCCGAGTCGGTAGGCTGGCTTCTCCATCCAGTATTGCACGGATACGCCGAATCGGTAACCAGCTTCTCCAATAAGGTTGCTTGGGTGCGACAAGTTGTAGCCGTGCCCTTCTGACAAGAAACGTTCAGATGTATGCAACAAGGTGCCCTTCACGGTGCAATTATTTCCTTCCAGCAATCTCCTTCACTAAGGAGCAACCTTGGTCTTGGTTGGGCCTATATTATCATGCATTCCCTTGTTGCTGTATAATGGATCAGGTATACTGCAACTGTTCTTTTTTCTCCGTGTAGGGGTAGTACGATATACTAACTGTACAACCGTTCTTTAATTACCAAGAATATTAAAAATATTGCTGTTCCTTAACAAAACGCGTAAGTAGCAACTATTTAATGGCGGGAAGCCTGTTCTTTAGAGACTTGCTGTCGCATGATGTCAGCTGTGTTGTAAACAGTGACGCACTGAGTATGAGAATAGGCAGAATAACACTCTCCAACATTTTTGCATTTTTCAGCCAAGATCCGAACTGTTTCGCTGGTTTTTGATATTTTTCCACGTTCCTTCCCTCACAATTGGTTGGAGGTTGCAAAGTTTTCTTTCTATTTCTGCATGTTTCAGTCAAAATCGTAACTGTTTCACTGGTTTTCGATATTTTCCGCGTTACTGCGTATCTAACCATAGGCAACAGATAGATGGGTGGAGGCTGCATGGTTTTCTTTGTATTTCTGCGCGCATTGGAAATTGTTGACAAAGTGAAATAGAAACAAAATAGTAAAGAGCCGTTGAAAAATAACTCATTTACGTCGCTTTCAACAACTCCAAACGGGATTGAATTCATTTTATACTATGCTCACGCACGAAATCTCGTTCAAAATACGGAGAACAATCCTTAATATACAATTTAAAATGCTGAAGTTCAATTTGTAGTTTTTAATGCAGCAAAATGCATGTAAATCCGAAATATAACATATAGCATGTCTTGCTATTGTGCCAAGCTCTTCATAGTGTTATTATTATTATTATTATTATTATTATTATTATTATTATTATTATTATTATTATTATTATTATTATTATTATTAATACAGAAAATGACTACTTGTTTTCGCATGTTGCTTGCCGTTGACGTTTAAGATACCGAACATGACAGTATAATGGCCAGAACTGTTGGGAAGAGAGCAAACGTCATAATTGCTAAAAGAGATATGCGCCGTGGTGAGCGCACCGCACCGCACCGCACCGCACCGCACCGCACCGCACCGCACCGCACCGCACCGCACCGCACCGCACCGCACCGCAAATCGCTCGCACCATCCGTACTGCACTGCACTCGTACCGGTACTGCACTCGGGCACCCGTACCCGTGCACCTGCACTCCGGCACTGCAATTGGCTGCACTGCACTGACTGCACTGCATCACCGCACTGCACTGCACTGCACTGCACTGCACTGCACTGCACTGCACTGCAATGCACTGCACTCCGTACTGCACTGCAATTGCACTGCACTGCAATTGCACTGCACTGCACTGCACTGCACTGCACTGACTGTACTCGTACTGTACTGTACTGTATCACTGTACTGTACCGCACCGCACCGCACCGCACCGCACCGCACCGCACCGCACTCCTCCCGCACCGCACCGCACCGCACCGCACCGCACCGCACCGCACCGCACCGCACCGCACCGCACCGGCACCGCACCGTACCGCACCGCACCGCACCGCACCGCACCGCACCGCACCGCACCGCACCGCACCGCACCGCACCGCACCGCACCGCACCGGTACCGCACCGTACCGCACCGCATCGCACAGTACCGCAATCACCGCACCGCACCGCACCGCACCGCACCGCACCGCACCGCACCGCACCGCACCGCAATTACCGCACTGCACCGCAACCGCACCGCACCACCGCACCGCACCGCACCGCACTCCGTACCGTACCGCATCGCACCGAAAACGTACCGCACCGCACCGGCACCGCACCGCACCGCAACACCGCACCCACCGCACCGCACCGCACCGCACCGCACCGTACCGCACCGCACCGCACCGCACCGCACCGCACCGCACCGCACCGCACCGCACCGCACCGCACCGCACCGCACCGCACCGCACCGCACCGCACTGTATTCGTATCACTCGTACTGGGTACCGCACCGCACGCACCGCACCGCACCGCACCGCACCGCACCAGTACCGCAGCCGCACCGCACCGGCACCGGTACCGCACCGCATCAGTACCGCACACCGCACCGCACCGCACCGCACCGCACCGCACTGCACTGGCACCGCACCGCACTGCACCGCACCGCACCGCACCGCACCGCACCGCACCGCACCGCACCGCACCGCACCGCACCGCACCGCACCGCACCGCACCGCACCGCACCGCACCGCACCGCACCGCACCGCACCGCACCGCACCGCACCGCACCGCAACACCGCACCGCACCGCACCGTACCGCACCGCACCGCACCGCACCGCACCGCACCGCACCGCACCGTACCGCACCGCACACCGCACCGCACCGCACCGCACCGCACCGCACCGCACCGCACCGTACCGCACCGCACCCGCACCGGCACCGCACCGCACCGCACCGCACCGCACCGCACCGCATCACCGCACCGCACCGCACCGTACCGCACCGTACCGCACCGCACCGCACCGCACCGCACCGCACCGCACCGCACCGCACCGCACCACCGCACCGCACCGCACCGCAACGCACCGCACCGCACCGGTACCGCACCGCACCGCACCGCACCGCACCGCACCGCACCGCACCGCACCGCACCGCACCGCACCGCACCGCACCGTACTGCAACCGCACCGCACCGCACCGCACCGCACCGCACCGCACCGCACCGCAACGCCGCACCGCACCGGGCACCGCACCGCACCGCACCGCACCGCACCGCACCGCACCGCACCGCACCGCACCGCACCGCACCGCACCGCACCGCACCGCACCGCACCGCCCCGCACCGCACCGCACCGCACCGCACCGCACCGCACCGCACCGCACCGCACCGCACCGCACCGCACCGCACCGCACCGCACCGCACCGCACCGCACCGCACCGCACCGCACCGCACCGCACCGCACCGCACCGCACCGCACCGCACCGCACCGCACCGCACCCGCACCGCACCGCACCGCACCGCACCGCACCGCACCGCACCGCACCGCACCGCACCGCACCGCACCGCACCGCACCGCACCGCACCGCACCGCACCGCACCGCACCGCACCGCACCGCACCGCACCGCACCGCACCGCGCCGCACCGCACCGCACCGCACCGCACCGCACCGCACCGCACCGCACCGCACCGCACCGCACCGCACCGCACCGCACCGCACCGCACCGCACCGCACCGCACCGCACCGCACCGCACCGCACCGCACCGCACCGCACCGCACCGCACCGCACCGCCTGCATTCCGCGCCTGCATGACCGCGCGGAAGAGGAGGAGCAGGCGCGGAGAAAGGCAGCACCTCCGCCCCCACCTCCCCCCACCTCTTTCGCCGCCGCGGGAGCCCCGTCCACGGAAGGAGGCAAACGAGCCGCAGCCCTCCGCGCCGCGCCGCACCGCGCCGTATCCTTTTCAAACGCGCTCACACGCTCACATCTGAATTGCGTGCGACGATGCCACTCGCACTCATGTTACATGTGGAAATCATCTATCTTTCATTCAGGCGAAAAAAAGACCGATGGTGTGACAATATACAGAAGTTCTTCAGAATCCTTTAAACATATTTTGGTCAATAACAGAATTGGCAATAAAATTTTGATGGATGAAAACGTCCGCAATCCCACATCCGAATTTCGTGCGAGGATGTCGTCCTAGCTCATGTTACATGTGGGAAATATTTTTACCATTAAAAAAAACGTACTTGAACGATAACAATTGACAATAAAGTTTCGAAGAAGCAAATATTACTATGTGGATTCGAACGAACGCCCGCACTTTTTTCATTATAGTTTTAAGAGCGAAAATAGCTTCATCTTAGTACTCAACTCGGAAGGTTTCTTACAAACTATGCTGCAAATGTGGATGTACCCTCCGAAATTGTAAAAGAGCTTCTAAAATACTAATTGTGTAGATTGCGTCATGAGAGCCATGCCCCTTTTTCCTTTCAGGCCTAGAACGCGTCGTTTCCGAGTTTTGCACGATGGCAGAGTGTGTTGCAGCTTAACAAGCGTTGTCTGGCATATATGCGCTTCCTAATCCCGTGTACTATTTTTAATCATAAATTTTATGTAGGATTGACGTTAATTTCTTATGCATAAATAGCACATTTAATGGATTTTGGGTTGACTGTTTTTCTGAATGGTACGAAACCGTCGCCTTACTTTAGTGTAGAGATGATAGAATTTTAAAACATTATCTACTTTTAGCAGAATTCATTGATTCAAACCACTAAGATCCCTAAAGCGAAAAAAATGGACGCTATTTTTTTTTACTTCTCTCAATTTGTATGGTACTTATGAATTTACTATTTTATCTGTAGCCACAAATAAAGTTTGGATTACAATAAAACTGTGTGATGGCCCTATACTTATAATTGACCATTTATATTAGTCCACGTTTTTCCACATCTTATATCATAACAAGTTTCAACAGTATTAGAGCTTGGTTACCTTGATTGAAGGCATGAGGACGGCGTCTTGCTAAATACGCTCCCAAACTCGACTAGAATTGTATTGGGTAAGCGATCAAGGGGTTAACATTAAGAAGTATTTACGGGTAAGCATACAACAAATAAATTCGACAATCAACAAATAGACAGCTATTAAAATATTTCGGGTCGAGCAAAAAGTGAAGCGAAGAATAAAGCATACGCAGCTTACCAATGAAAGCACAAGTAGGCGAATGAGAGCATTTGGGCGGGAGGGTGAGACAGAAAGTTGCCTGAAACCTGATACCGTGAAGAAGTTTAAGAAGGGGCTGACACGTCTCGGCTGTCGCTGAGCCGGCGGCGGACAGAGCCGGGGACAGGGGTCTGTCACTTAATAGGCAGATAAGTTTCCTTATTTCAGCGTAGTGGTGGGGGGGTCAGAGGTATGTAAGCACAGATGCATTGTGGGAGAACTGAGAGAATGGGTAGATCCGACATTAACTGCCACCCCCTCGTGCAGCGCTCTATAGCGACTTTTGCAAACATAAAAAAGGGAGTCTGCCGTCCAAATGTGCTGCCATCTGTCGCTAGTTCCGTGCGAATTCTCGAAACCTGCCCCCCAAGCGGCTCCGAACTTTGAATTCTTCGTTGAATAACAGTCTCGTTAACACAACTGTTCCACTTTCGGCGTGTTTGTATTCCAAATTTTCGACCAGATTTTGAAGGAAAATGCCGAATTTTCGGCGTTCGGATGTATTCCACATACAGTATTTTAATTTGGTTACGTTGGTTGTTTCACAGCAGTGATATTATATGACACAAGTTTTATATTGGCCAGTATATATCTCCTTATTCCAAATAAAATTTCTTTCAGTGTATTCATATATTGAAATACACACATTTTTAATTAAATTTTTTTGAACATTTGTTAATTTCGGATCTATAACAGATTTATTTAAGATTTATCTCTAATTTTAATATGTGCATTAGCTTATTTTATATCAGTAATTTTTGGAAACTTATTTAATGTAGGTAATTTTATATACACAAATTTTCTATATTGTGAACCATAATACAATAATAGAGGACTAATAGATTGACTAATTGTTTTTTGTGGATAAGATTGTGCTAATGAAAGATTCGTATTCATTTATAAAACATATCAATAATTTTCATTTGTATTATAACACTTCAGTTACAGTTATGTGCGTGAAACTTCAAGACCCGGACCGGTAGCGGTAGCTCAGTGCATCAACTGATGTCACTGCAGCCCTTCTGACCGGGAGGTCTTAGGTTCGAGTCCTGACGGCGGCAGGATTTTCAACACTAGCTGTTCAGCTAGGTTGAATTCAGTCGCTGTCTGGAGGAGAATTCTAGCGGCCGGTTGCTCTGATCGGTAGTTTTCCGTTTCTCCGATCAACACCAGGAGAATGCCGGAGCAGTACCCTACCAAACGGGCCACGGACCGCGCGCGATCTGTCCTTCCTCTTCCTTGCCCTATCCTCTCCCCTTACACACACTTACACTAGCATGCGCTACACTACCACATTCCGGGAGACCGGTCGGGAGCTTAGAGCTTGACCCGGCTGGGGTGGTGCCCCGCTGGTGGGAAAGTCCTGGTTAGGGGGAAACCCCACTAGCCGACGGTAGGTCGGTGCCGGATCTCGCCATCCAGCGGGTAAGATCACCACCATCTCCCGAGAAAAAACATGCACTTCACTAACGGGACTAATGACCGAAGCAGTTAACGCGCCCGGAAACACGAAAAATATCAATCAATCAAGACCCGGTATTGATGGCATGTTGTTTTGATGAGACAATATTGAAGAAATAATGGTCACTAGGTGTATTTTGACAATTTTCTAAATTCATGAATTCAATATTGTGTTTGGTCCACAGCAAAGCGAGTTGATTTGTATGTTATTACTTATGATGGTTTTGTAAAAAATTAATAATAATTGTAATGTGTAATAATTGTTTGTAAAAAACTGAATTGTTGTTTATATTGTGTATGACTAACTACTGTGTATTTACTTAATTTAGAAATAAATATTGTGAATTTGAAATAACTATTTTGCACTTCCTTGGCTAAAATTTCCTTCATTGACTTGGAATTCAAAATCCTATAAATTGTTGGCTTGTAAATTGCCTTGCGCATTAATTTTACATAAAATACATTCTATTTAGTATATAATTATATCCGCCATTTTGAAAAATTGCTAGATAAAGAAATTTCAAATGTCCCGGTTCACGTCTGTTCTCCATATCGATTGGTAGACTGCCTTTCAACGCCTATTGGCTGGTGGGGACAGGAAATGGATGCTTCTTTCCGATTCGTTACTTCTGTCAGAGTGAGAGGGTAGATTCTCTCCCCTCCCCGAAAATAAGAGCGTTCAAATTAACATTGAGTGCCGTCTCTAGTATATACTCTCTGGCCGGGGGCGGCGGGCAGGGGCCAGTGGGCAAGGGGCGGGGTGCGATCCGCCTACCCGAGTGCCGGCGCGTCGACTCTCCCACACCGCCAGACCCTGTGCCACTGCCTCATTTCGCAGAACTGGTTTTAGAAAGTCCGCGCCTGCGGGGAAAGTCCTACCATTCTCTCCGCCTCCGTAGCTTCTTCGGCAGCACACACGTGTGCATGTGCGCGGAGGCCCTCAGCGGGATCCGGAAGAGCGCGCGAGCCAGTAAGTGGGGGTAAGGGGGAAGGCGCCGTGAGAACCTCCTGACAGAATGGCGGCGCCTCTCCACCGGCCGAGAATGCCTTCGACTTGGCGCCCCGGGCGGCCCACACCTTCCGACGCGGGCGTTGCACGTGCGGAGGGGAGGGACGCCACGCAACCGACAAGCACAATCAAACTTCCAAAACATGCACTTCAGTCAATTTTAAGCATATTTTTTCTAATAAACTCCTTCGAGATTTCGAATAGCTGAGCCGCAATAAGCACTCAAAAGTTGATTTGAAAAAACGCTTTCTATACAAAAATGTGCATTTCAAAAACATAATCGTTCCAGAAAAATGTAAATTGTTTATTATTTACAAAAGAAATGAGTATATGTGTTCACGAAGAAAAATTAGCACGCAGGTAATAAAACTCCTAATTTACACTATTCAATTGCTTTCAAAGTTTTATGTAAAGTACCCTCGAAAATAAAAATATTCGGTTGAAACTACCGAAGCCTTGACTTCATTCGGATCGATAATTCGGAGAAAATCGGCAGAACGGTTTAGGCTCTAGCATTGACCACAGACAGACGTCTTGCCGTTAATCGATTTTTCGATATCAGTGACCCAGAAAATGTGAATTCTGTCTACACAACATGTTTGAAGTAATGTACTATATGTAGGAACAAGATTTATCATTTTTCTTGTTACCAGGGCCCGACAATACAAGTTTTTCTCTCCAAATATCACTGATTTCCGCCACAGCATTACAATACTTTCCCCTGTTTTTTTTTCATTTTTTTGATAAAACCTTTTCCTGGGATAGAGCCAAGGAAGATGAAAATTCAAATAATGGATGTTCTGCAAATACAGAACTTCAAATAAGTTCGTGTACAATGTTTCGAAAATGAGTAATATTCGTGTAATTTTGCGTGAAATATAGGCAAATTAAAACAATTCTTTTCTCAAAATAGGCTCCATTTTTTCCTTTAAATGTTTGCTTCGGATGGACCAAAGGACACTTAAGAAATCGTGCAGGTTCTATTTTCGGCAAACACTATTTTTTTTTAAAAAAAAAGACTTTGGAAAACTGCAATACTGGGAATCTGTAAATCTGGGAATCTAGTAAAATCTGTTTTAAACAAATTTAAATAAGAATATGTAGATCATATTTTTTTAAATAAGTGTTGTTTTACTTGTAACATTTGCTTGGATAAGAAGCATTTTAAAATACATTCTCAAAAACGTGTCCAAATTTTTATTTTATTCTGGAACAGAACTAAGTACGCTTATAAAAACGAAAATTGTAAATGAAGCAAAGAATGCGAGAAGAGTAGTGCCGTTGCATCTTCATTAGTTTTAAAATAAGATTGACCAGCATCACTTAAATTTCGTTTTCATTCTGAACTTTCTGCAGCGAAACAAAATATTTTGGCTATTTCTGGTTCCTAAGGTAATCTGCACTTTTACTCCCAATTTTTTCTTTTGCTTGATTAAACGGTTAAAGTTCGCGGTATCTTTAATTCTGCATGTTACACTTCAAATGGCGACGCAACTGGCGGGGACGCAAGTACCGATATTCAGACCATGATGCAATAAGAGGTGAGACGCTGCGCAGCCTATCCGATTTCAGACGATGAGCTTCATGCACCAGGTTGTGTCGCATATTAGCGAGTATTTTCAAAGCAGTTATTAAAATATCACATTGTTACAAGACATTAAAACAGAAGATTGTTACAAGGATTAAAGCGGAAAAGATGACTCAGGGCATCAGCTGGTGTCACTGCAGTCCAACTGACCGGGAGGTCGTAAGTCCTAGTCCCGACGGTGGCAGGATTTTCGACACTGGCTATGTCGAATTCAGTCGCTGCCTGGAGGAGAATTCTAGCTGCCGGCTGCTCTGATCGGTAGTTTTCCGTGGTTTCTCGGATCAACACCAGGCGAATGCCGGAGCAGTATCCTAACAAACGGGCCACGGACCGCGAGCACTCTTCCCTACCTCTTCCGTGTTCTATCCTCTCCCCTTACACACACTTACACTAACATGTACTACACTACCACACATGCCGGGAGACCGGTCAGGAGCTTGGAGCTCGTTCTGGCTGGGGCAGTGCCCCGATGGAGGGAGATACCTGGTTAAGGAAAACCCCGCTAGCCGACGGTAGGTCAGCACCGGATCTCGCCATTCAACTGTGGAAGAACTCCGCCACCTCACGAGAAAAAGAATTCACTTCACTTACGAGACTAATGACCTTAGTAGTTGATGCGCCCGTATCACACATGTATTCTCTTCACCGTAACTAGCGAGATCCGCCTGCTTGGGCTTTTTTTCGTCACACAGCTACAGAAACTGTGAGGATTGGAAAGGAAAGTAACTCCAACTCTATTTTTGCCTCGACCAGGAATCGAACC
Organism: Teleogryllus occipitalis; assembly: GCA_011170035.1. Taxonomy (NCBI): domain Eukaryota; kingdom Metazoa; phylum Arthropoda; class Insecta; order Orthoptera; family Gryllidae; genus Teleogryllus; species Teleogryllus occipitalis. The sequence goes on from BLKR01008500.1 coordinate 11,945, forward strand.
CGGGACCACTGCACGGGAAGCTAGTACGCTGCCCATGAGCCATCTGAGAGGTTAAAGTAGAAAAATGAAGCATTTAACAGAATATTTGCATCTTTTATTTCAACTACACCATCATGTTATTTGTAGTTGGTCACTGTTAAAAAATTGTCATTTTATGCCTTTTCCAAATTGTTTCTCAACTGTTCTTGCTTGCCATGCAGCATGGCGGTCAGTGTCTGGCCTGGGTTTCCAAACTAAGTGCCCGTGATGTGGTCATGTGGTACGTAATGTACCTGCTGTTGCGCAGAATCAGTGCGCCGGAACAGCTCGCCCATGTCTTTGCATCATGAGTCAGACGCTCTATTTTCACGACCCGACCTCTTGACATCAAGGCGAGCGAAAATCTGGTATTCTGTGCTGCCATCCAACAAATTTTGTGTTAATTGACGTTAAGCTCCAGCAAAATCGTGTATAGCAGGTCTCTCCAGTCTACACCAACTCGAAATGTGACACAAATGACTTCATTAAATTTTTGATATGCCGACTAAGAAGTTTCAATTCGAATGCTCATACAAACAAGTGATGCTTCAACATAGTTTCTCGCATTATTTCTAACCGCACCGCTATATTATACTACTACATAAAGCTGCAAAAGTGTTTTCAACCTGCAAACATTTTGTTCCGCACTGAAACTCGAGCTCACGTCCTCCGAGTTAACTCACCGAGAGCCTTACCTTTCTGGAAAACCGCTATGGAAACGGTGTGAGTTTCTAACATGGTGTAACGTATTGTAAGGCTACAGCTAGCAACCGCCACAATGGTGCGACGGCAAAGGATTAGACGCCAGGGGCCAGGCAGGATGTGACACGCCGAGGTATTCTGAGAAATCCTAAGTGCTAGGGAAAGGGATGCCCAAAGTGCGGGACAGTGCATTTTTGCCGCGTGCCGCGTGACAAATTCTTGGAATCCATGGAAATGGATGTCCAAAAATGCCTGGCAAAGAGGTCAGCGCGGGCCGTGTGCAAAACCCAGTGACGTTTCTGGTCACGTGGGTGGTAGCTATATAAGAGCGAACGCAGAGCGCGGGGGTGGGGTTTGTTGAGCTGAGTGGGAACCCTCGTGCGAACGCACAAACTTGCGCCCAGGGCGGTGCGGAGGCGAGCTAGGCTCGTGCGGCAACCCATGTGTTGGGACGCCGTTGTGGACTATATCCACGGGTGACTGAGGTCGCCGGAGCTATCTGCTGTGTGCGGGAGGCTCGCTGAGGAGTGGCGCGGGCCACGAGTCAGTTATTCATTTTTAAGGATCGCTCCTGCGATCAGGGAAGTAAAGATCTACCAGAGCTGAGTAACTTAAATTATTACTGTACGTATTGTGAATAAACCTGTACATATTTATCATTGAAGCTCGTGTCTGTGATTATTGTGTATTCCCACGACGTCACAGACGGGTAGACATAATTGGTGGCAGCGGTTATAAAGAAGCCCACGGGGGAGTACGTGCACCCACCAAATAGTATAATTGGTGGCAGCGGTTATAAAGAAGCCACGGGGGAGTACGTGCACCAACCAAATAGTATAATTGGTGGCAGCGGTTATAAAGAAGCCCACGGGGGAAGTACGTGCACCCACCAAATAGTATAATTGGTGAATGCGGTTATAAGAATTCCACGGGGAAGTGTTGCTCAATTGTGATAATAGCAGCAGTTAAAACATTCACGCCGGAACGGCACGGCATTGTTGCACCATACTCATACGTGGTCGCAATATTACGAACAGTGGGTGGGCCAGTGCGTGGGTGTGTCGACGGGCAGACATAATTACGACGCACGGGAGCAGAGAGGGTCCGCTTCTAGCCAGACGCCCACGTCTTCACGGCAACGCCGGAAGGAAGGAAGGACGGAGAAGGAAGGACGTCTCAAGGCCAACCGGCTTTGATAAAATCAAGAAGTCAGCAAGGATCTGGTGTAAGTATAGCTATCTGCATTGTAAGGTTCAGTTCAGGTTTCAGTTATGGCTTACTTACCGAGATTCGGGAAAGATTGTGTAGTGCACGTGGCACAGGAATTAGGACTCCAAATTACAGGTGGGGAAACTTTGGTAGTTCTAAAAAAATTGATAGAGGAGCATTCCGATTACGAGGAGGAATTTGTGAAAGGGATGGCTCACGCATATAAAGATGAACGCGAACGAGAAAAGGCCGAACGCGAATCAGAGAAGGAACGTGCATTTCAGTTAGAAAAACTGAGAATAGAACAGAGCCAACTGGCGGGTAGAGCTAGTCCGCAGTCCGAAGTAAATAGCAAAATGCACATTCGATTAAATCAAGTTATGAGCCGATTCAAAGGGGAGGACGACGACATAACGGTATTTTTAAGTGTTTTTGAGAGTCAGGCAGAACAATTAGAAATTCCAGAAGAAGAGTGGGTGGCAAATCTTATGGGACTGCTCCCACACCAAATCAATGCATCGCTAACTTTAGAAGGGTAAGGTAGAAGAACAGAATATGCCGATTTAAAGAATAGGTTATTAGAAATGTATCGATTCAATGCCGAGAAGTTTCGACAATTGTTCGCGAAACATGTAAAAGCCGCGAATACTACCTGGAACGTATACGCGAGAGAGCTGAAAAATTATTGCAAAGAATGGGTAGCAGGACTAAATATTCATACGTTCGAGGACTTAATGAATCTAATTGTAACCGATCAATTGAAGCGTCGTGTGCCTATTGATATTAAAGAGCACTTTATTGATGAGTGGGGGGAATTTAAGATGCCGTTAGAACTAGCTCGTAAACTAGATAACTATGAAAACAATAGGGCAGGCTGGAAACGGTCTTCGTTCAAGCCTTATAGGAAATCGGAAGCCGTAGGGGAACATGTTGCAAGCACGAGCAAGACGATGCCGATAGTACCGGAAATTCAGGGGAAATCGAGCGGTAAGAAAACCGATGTTAGGGCAGCATACGAGAAGCCAGACAAGCGGAAATGCTACGGGTGTGGTGCCACAGACCACCTGGTCCGTGAATGCCCGCAACGCGGCGTGGCCGAAAAAATGAATCATGTGGCAGACAAAACAGCTACGGAATTGTTTTCACCTTACGTGTTCTTTGGAAATATTAATAAAATTCCCGGGCGATTTTTGCGCGACTCTGGTGCCAGTTTCGATCTTGTCCATGAGAAATTTATTAGCGACGAGAATTTAACGGGAGAAAGCGTGTGGATTTTGCAACCGCTTGATGCATCACCACGAAATCTCCCGGTGGCAGAAGTCACTATTGAAGGGCCATTCGGGAAAGTAGTAACTAAAGCCGCAGTTGTGCCTCGGGAATGCGACAGCGGATATTACTTATTAAGTAATAGAACAGCTGCTCTGTTGGAAGAAGTAAAGGCAGGATTTATTGAGTCACAATTAGTTGCAGCCGTAACGCCGCGGGCAAAAGCCGCTGAAACGTCGCGGGTGACTCAAGAGTCGGGGCCGGCTGACCGACAGGCAGGCGAGTTTGACGCGGACGAGCAGGTAGAAAACCTTGAACAATTGAGGCGGGAGGGAGCCGTTAGTGAAAGGGACGCCAGTGCAAGTGTACTAACGCCCGAAGTGAATGAACTCATAAATGTTACCCAGACTGAGTTCGCAGCTTCACAACAAAGTGACCCGGAAATCAAAACATTATACGACGCGAATAAGCACAACGTAGCAAATCGTAGCTCAAACTTTGAAGTTGAGGAAGACGAGCTGGATAAGTACGCTATTAACCTTGATAGTGTCGACTTCGATGCGGAAGCTATGCTCGAAGGAACAGAAGTCGAAGACGAGTTCCGCGACAAACTGCTCAATGTAATTGTAAAGTACAAGCATATATTTTCAGACAGACCAGGGTTGACGGATGTCGTCACCATGGACATTGAATTGACGGACGAGTCGAAAAAGATAAGAAGTGCGCCTTATCGAATGTCGCCCCGTCAATCAAAAATTTTGCAGGAAGAAATCGCAAAGATGTTACGGGATAACATAATCGAAATAGGCGACTCTGATTATGCTTCCCCTATAATTCTTGTAGAGGCGCCGGGACGAAAACCAAGACCGTGCGTAGATTATCGTAAGCTAAATCAAATTATAAAATCAGAATATTTTCCGTTGCCGAACATGGAGGAGAGGATAGAAGCAGTAGCGGCAGCTAAGATTATTACTACATTGGATTTAGCAAAATTTTATCATCAGATACCGCTCACACCGAGAGCGCAAAGATATGCGGCGTTCTGTACAAGCTTTGGCACGTATAGGCCATTAAGATTGCCCTTCGGGCTAAAAAATGCACCTTTTCAGTGTAGTAGGATGATGGCAGCTTTATTAGCAGGATGTGCAGAATTTGCAGTTCCATATTTGGATGACATCGCCATTTATATCGACACATGGCAAGAACACCTTAGACATTTAGAGCAGGTGTTTCTAATATTAGAGAAAGCGAAGTTGCATGTGCAGCCAAGCAAGTGTAAATACGCGCGTAAGAATGTGCAATACCTAGGCTACATGGTTGGTAGTGGCATGATGCGGCCGGTAGAGGCCAAAGTAAAAACTATTAAAGAGCACCCCGTACCTCAAACGAAAAAGCAAGTGCGTGCTTTTCTTGGATTAACGGGTTACTACAGGAAATTTATTCCCGATTATGCGGGTATATCAGCGCCATTAACGGACTTATTGCGAGGTCGCGAACGGCAAGGCAGGGTAACGTGGACGCCAGCATGCGAGATGGCATTCGAGAAATTGAGGAACGCTCTCTGTCACGAACCCGTCCTTCACGCGCCCGATTTTAATAAGGACTTTATAGTGCAGTGTGATGCGTCAAAAAGAGGTATTGGCATCATTTTGGCTCAGTATAATGATAGAGGAGAAGAAAAACCGGTGTTATACTTAAGTCGTAAATTCACAGATACGGAATTATTACGATGTACAACAGAACAGGAGTGCACAGCCATAATATGGGCTTTGCAGAAATTAAAGTACTATTTGGATGGAAATGCAAAAATTAAAGTGGAAACAGACCACAACCCATTAGTATGGCTAAATAATTGTTCAAGTAAGAACCCGAGATTGATGCGTTGGTCATGAATGATCCAAGCATACAATTTAGAAATTATTCATAAAAGGGGTAAGGATCACGTAAATGCTGATGCCTTAAGCCGTATGTTTTACTGATACATGGAACCTGAACTGAGCTGGGAATGCGGAGGGCTACATTGAACCGAATCACTTGATTGCATGGTATAAAATCAAGACAAGAGAATAATCACTGTATATATGTAATAAATTCTTGAAAGTGTATTGTTTGTGTATTCCGTTTGTTTCATGTGTATCTTATGTATGTGCAATTATGGGTTAAAAGTGAAGCTCTGAAGACATTGTTGGTTCTGGGGGTATCAGGGAAAGTATCACATCATTTGATTGTGAATACTACGTATGTAATTGTAGCGGACTGTATGTAATTTAAGATTGTAGAAAATTGTATATATTAGAATGAAAGGAGGTACGTGAAGTAGGTTAGTTATTTATATTAGCTAGATTTTGATAAAAAAATTATGTTGTAAATATAGAGTAGGTTAGAGAGATCAATAGAGTGTGAGCCCAATGTCCAGGTAAATGGTATAATCATAACCAGATCCACAAATCTAGTTGCGGGACGAATTTTTTATTGTGGATATCTCCTGCATAAAAAATTCAAAATAGGGTATGGAGAAGTATGTAACGTATTGTAAGGCTACAGCTAGCAACCGCCACAATGGTGCGACGGCAAAGGATTAGACGCCAGGGGCCAGGCAGGATGTGACACGCCGAGGTATTCTGAGAAATCCTAAGTGCTAGGGAGAGGGATGCCCAAAGTGCGGGACAGCGCATTTTTGCCGCGTGCCGCGTGACAAATTCTTGGAATCCATGGAAATGGATATCCAAAAATGCCTGGCAAAGCGGTCAGCGCGGGCCGTGTGCAAAACCCAGTGACGTTTCAGGTCACATGGGTGGTAGCTATATAAGAGCGAACGCAGAGCGCGGGGGTGGGGTTTGTTGAGCTGAGTGGGAACCCTCGTGCGAACGCACAAAAACTTGCGCCCAGGGCGGTGCGGAGCCGAGCTAGGCTCGTGCGGCAACCCATGTGTTGGGACGCCGTTGTGGACTATATCCACGGGTGACTGAAGTCGCCGGAGCTGTCTGCTGTGTGCGGGAGGCTCGTTGAGGAGTGGCGCGGGCCACGAGTCAGTTATTCATTTTTAAGGATCGCTCCTGCGATCAGGGAAGTAAAGATCTACCAGAGCTGAGTAACTTAAATTATTACTGTACATATTGTGAATAAACCTGTACATATTTATCATTGAAGCTCATGTCTGTGATTATTGTGTATTCCCACGACGTCACAATGGGCTGACGCTTATAAATGGAATT
>BLKR01008501.1:0-18350 GCA_011170035.1 Teleogryllus occipitalis
GAAGGGATAAAAGGCACTGACTGACTGCGACGTGACGAGACTTGACTAATATTAAAAGTAAAAGCACGTTAATGGAGGATTACTCCGAGAAGTGCAAAGCGCTCAACGCCCCTTAAGGGGGTTGGAGACGCGTAGCGTCAAGGTGTAGACGCTACTTAGGTTTGACTCGGAACGGCACGTATCAAATTACAATGCTGGCAACAACCACCTCGTACTTTCAAAACATTCCTAACATTTCTGGTGGCACGCAGTGGCGTGTTAAGTTTATGCCCACAGTTGGTACACCATTTAAATCCGTGACGCAAACACAGCCTTGCTCTCCCCGCACCCCCCACTGTGGAATATCAAGAAAACTTGTGCGTGTAGTACGGCTTCTGCTCCGTGACCTATTGTACCCCAAATATCCAAGAAATTGAGGAAACCACGATGCCAATTTTATACGAGGCAACAAATAAAATACGTCACGTTACAAATTATACGTTTTATTGAATACGAGTATTCAATAAAAAAGAAAAAAAGGCTGTTAAGAAAGTAGCACGGTATACGTTAACATCACAACACGTGTCTCTCGTCACGCAAGATATATTTCAGAAAATTTAGATTCGCAACATTACAATTTTTCAAATTAAAATAAAATAATTTTAAGATTAATTACCTCAGATGATGAGCCTTTTATTACGCAGTATGACGGTGTATGTATTAGTATTCAGTTTCCAAAATCTTCGAAGTGGTTATGTCTTCTCCGGTGCACACGTCCGTCCATGATCACAATTCCACTTAGAAAAGCCGGAGATCGTTACGGTAGGATATCTTATACCGTAACCGTTGAAATAGTTGAACTGACGATTCTCGTTCATTAATGGTTCAGTCACTTCCGGGAATCGTTCAATTGTTAATAGGCTAGTCATTTCAAATCTCATGTTCCAGAAGTCGGCTACTACATGGGTCAGATATTAGCTTCTCATATATTTCACGAGTAATAACTGAACGATAATATGTGTTTGTTATTTTCCGGGCCCGAGGCAATCCAAGATCAACATTTTTCTTATATTCAAAATTTGTTTCCGCCCGGGATCGAACCGGGGACCTTGCGCGTGTGAGGCGCACGTGATAACCGCTACACTACGGAAACGATTGGAAGTCTCTTGCTATTTTTGAAAGTTCAAGTTAGTTATCGGTTGTAAATGTAAAACATTTTGCACGTGGTGGAATTGCTCTGCCGACAGTAAAATTTGTCATTCATATTTTGCATGCTAAGAAGGGATGCATTAAAATTAAAACTGCTAAGCAGGAAATAATAAAATTTATTCATAAGAAAGTAAATTTTTTATGCAGTAAAAAAATAGGGTTTTTAACAATAAAAAGTGAGTGTCTTGATAAACCATTACACGTTTCAAAAATACAGTCCAAATTTAACGAGAAAATACACAATATTTCTGAATGTTATATTTGTAAATAAATTAATTATTTTCTTAATCTTAATATATTTTATTTTGAATAATATTTTTAGTTCCCCATCAGTCTTCCAAGACATGACCAATGGTACCCTATGTTCTGTTAGCTGTAGGTAATGTGTCATGAAATACATAAAGTGCATGTTTTCCTCCAAGTTCGAATTTTAATTTCCATGTTTCTATTTACTTTCAGTTTGTAGTTCTTTTTAAATGACTAAAATACGTTTACGATACTCTAAATTTCAATGTAATGCTTCAACAAAGATGGCGATTGTGGAATATTCCGTGAAGTACAGCAAGCAGTCGTGGCCGAGTGGTTAAGGCGTCTGACTAGAAATCAGATTCCCTCTGGGAGCGTAGGTTTGAGTCCTACCGACTGCGGCGAAAATTTTTTTATTAAAAGAGAATTTCTCAATGATTAGTTAAGAAAATTTTCCGTTATTTTGAAACGGCGTTTCTGAATAATTCTTGAAAGTGAACCTCACATTCCGTCGTTGTAGCAAGGAGATAGACAACTCAAACCATGGGATTCGGGGAAATATAGAAAATTAAGAGCCCTCGAAACATTGTGTGGTATGAAAATAAATTGACGACAGAAAGATGAAATGTCAACCTATTAAACTAATTTCATATCAATAATTTGAAAATGTTTAGAAAAGAAAAAGAAAACTCATTTCCAATTTCTTTTAATCTCGCCCTTTGGAGATGTTCTTTACAACTACAGGTGCTACAATAGCCCGAATTTTCTAGCATTATTTCTAACTGCTTCTCAGTATTATACTACATAAACATGGAAGAGTGTTTTCAAACAGCAAAAACTCCTTTTCGCCTCGAGAGTCGAATACTGGTCCGTCAAGTTGACTCCGCAGGCCGCAGCCCTAACCTCAATGCTATTGAAACTCCGTTTATTGCGTACTCTGAACGTACACTTAAAAATACAATCCAATATTTTCCTTGTGCGTTTTTGCAATTTTCAAAAATACGGCGAGTTCGAAAAAAAACAAAAACATTACTAGCACCGTATTTTTTTACTGTCCGTTGATACACATGACGTGAAAATTGTTGAAGAAATTGGAGCGAATTTTGAGAAAAAAATGCCTATATTTTGCTCAAAATAAATTACACATGGAGGGAAATACGATTTCGTATTTAGTTCTTACAATTACTCACGTAGTAGATTGAACTAAACGGTATAGTATATTTCGGAAGAACAAAGTAGCTTAGTCACGTTCACGAAACTACTGCTTAGTTAAACACAGTATACAATTCTTCTAATATCTACCTAACCTACTTATTCTACCCTATGTAAATTGTTGAATTAAAGAATGATTATATTTTAAAAAGTACTTTATCACAATAAAAGTAGTTTGAAATAAGCATTAACTAGAGGTGATACAAAATGGCACCGATTTCCTCATAGTAAAGTTTTCTAATTTCCTTGATGTGGACTGTTTATTTATTTATTTATTTATTTATTTACGTCAAAAAACAGTTAAAAACTGCGTATGACGGGCTATGGGGAAAAGTGAATTTTGTGCACATTTTCAAAATTCTGTGATCCCTACACTAAATCATATACTACTTAAGTTTTGAATTTTGAAAGGGAGAAAAAAAACAAAAAAACTCCCATGTAATAAAATCGATTTTCAAGGATAAATAAGCAATAAATTTGGAATTTTGAAAGGGAGAAAAAAAAACAAAAAAACTCCCATGTAATAAAATCTATTTTCAAGGATAAATAAGCAATAAATTTTGGCTCTTATTACTTCCTGCCGCGACAATGTGGAAACGATAATTTGAATAATTGTATTTCCCACTGAATTCTAGAAGACGTGCACAGAAAATGAAGTTACATTTATGTCCAGAAGCAAAACAAGGGGCCATCTCAGCATTTGCTCACTGGATCAGGGAAACTGGACGAAAAACCTGATCGAGATGGGGGTCATTGACCCGGAAGCTGTGTTACAATAGTTGTTACAGGTTGTTTATACTCATTTATATAGTCCAAATGGTAATTAATGCATTATGTATCATTGTTAAAATTAATGTTACTTTTCTTGTGATGCTCAGTATAGTCTCTAATTGTATAGAAACAGTTATGCAGCAGAAACGATTTCACTTGTGATTTAAACTTTTCTATTGAATTTAATCGTTTAATGTCATCTGGCAAAGTGTTGTAAAATAATGTACATGTATTGTATGTGAATTTTTTGTAATGAGCCGTTGATACTGTCACCTGATGAATATGATTTCTACGTCGAGTGTTATAGTAATAGACTTCGGCATTTTCTGAAAATATATTCCCGCCCTTAAGCAAGTCATTTTTACAAAAACCACTGATTCGTAAATAAAAAGACACGGTAATGGTAGAATTCCTAGATTAATGAAGAGAGGCTTACATGAATCACGTGGGTGGGATTTGGTTATTATTCGTACAATTCGTTTTTGTAATCTAAAAGTCTGGGAGCTATAAGATGTATTTCCCCAGAATATTATGCCATATCTCAGGCGGGAATGAACATTCGCGAAGTATACACAACGAGCAGTATGAAGGCTGACTGAATTTGCAACGTCTTGTCCGTCTTGTCCCTCCGTCTTGCCTGCTACCATCTATTGCGGCCAAAAGAAAATTTTTTTGAAAATTTCGCAACTTTTCGGATTCAAAATAGTAGAATCTAAACTATATTTTAGTTATATTAAAGAAGGCTATAACGTCGTTCTAAATAGCGATTTTTATTGAAAAATTTGAAGCCGTTTTTAAGAAAATGGTGATTAAACTTTACTGTAAATGCAAAATTTGAAGCTCTTTTCCATAGAAATCTATTGAGTTTTCAAAAAACTTAATTTTAATTCATTTGAAGTACTTACACTAACAAATGCAATAATGGATACAAATTGATGGAAATGTACATATTAATGGCATGAGAGATATTTCAAAAAAATACTTTTGTGTAATTTTTGAAAAAAAAAACAAAAGAATACAGAAAATTGAACTTTACATCGTATTAAACAATGCCATTACCACTATCCACTGGAAAAACTTGGTACCATTTTTGAGAAAATGGTGTTGGAGCGTTTCTGAAAACGCGAAATTTAGAGCTTAGTTTTACAGAAAATTGTTGTTTTTGAGATACATTATTTAACAATATTTAAACCTCATATACTAATAAATCTAATAATGTGAAGAAATCGGCAATAATGTAAATATTACCGACGTGAGAGACAAGGCAAAAAAATTTCATTTTTGTAATTTTAGAAAAAAACAAAAGAATAGACCAATATGTTGTTTATGTCTTGGATAGGGTGCATTTGATACTATTCCGACCAAAAATTTAAAGAAAAATTTTAGAGCCATTTATGAAAAAATCTTGTTTTTGTAATTTTTAAAATTGCAAGGATTGCATGAACTATTATACGAAAACTACTAAAATTTTCAGAAAAATCTACATGACCTTAATAAAAGATATTTACGAACAACAAATTTCATTTGAAGTAGAAATCTCTATCGTCAATTCTATAGTTATAGGAAGACGCTTGAAAAATTCAACCTTTTGCAATTTTCGGAACTTCTGAGTTAACCGTGCAAATCGGACCTCTGCCACCTTTATAAGTGTAATCCTCTCTTTTCTTAGAAGAAATTAAAAGAAAAAAATTGGAGCTGTTTTTGAGATAAAAATTAAAATGTCCGGGGGGCTTCATGTAAAGTAACCTCAAAAATTAATGAATGTTTCTCAAAATGGCAGTGCTTCGGTTCCGGCCAAATCGACAGGGGTTTATTCAGTTTCGAAAAAATCGCAAGCAAGCGCGCTAGTGTTGTTCACATGCACCAGACACACGGACAGACGGACGGACGGACGTTAAAAAAAAAGAACACTTCGGTATCAGGGGACCCCAAAACGTGTATTTCCGTTGAAATCTCGAAATCGATTTTCCGCGGCATTAAATGACTTTCTCTATACTCCATATGTACCTACGTATACGAGGAAGTAAAAATTGAAGATAGAAATTTTTCCTACAAATGAAATTTGTTGTCAAAAATATATATCTCTAATAAAGGTCATGCAGATTTTTTGAAACTTTTAGTAGTTTTCAGGCAGTAGTGCATTGAAACTCTCCAATTTTTAAAAAAATACAAAAACAAGATACACTTATAAACGGCTCCCAATTTTCTCTTTAAAACTTTATTACGTGCAGTGCCAAACAAACCCTATACCATGACATAAACGCCGTATTGCTCGATTCTTTTGTTTTTCAAAAATTACAAAAATGTAATTTTTTGACTTGTCTCTCACGTCGGAAATATTTACACTAGAAGCAATTTCTGCTCTTTATTAGATTTATGAGGACATGTGTTTTAAATAGTGTCAAATAAAGTTTCTCGAAAACTCGTTACTAGTGTCGACTGCGAACGGTCTTACTACGGAGAGAGTTCTGACAAGAATCTACTCTTCAGAAATGATCAGAATCTACTCTTGTCAGTACTCTCTCCGTAGTAAGAGCATTCACAGTCGACATCAGTAACGCTCATTTGTACATCGTGTGTAATTTTCTTTTTCTACAACTTTCATGAAATATGTTTTCAACATCATACCACCTATTAAGGTCAATTTTATCATAATATTTCAACCAATTCTTTGTATAGTATGTATTCATCTAAACATTTTAAATTTATTGTGAATATTGTCAAACACACTTGTTTTATCTTAATTTGACGTATTGTTTAAGACCTGATAATGGAGGCACAACTTGACCTCTGAAATGTTGCCACGCATGTGTTTCTTGTTTCAAGATACCATTGTAATGTAAAAATTTTGTTTTAATATATTTTTAGTAAAATTTAAAGTAAAGCTTTGTTTTAATAAATGGATTTGTGACTGTCTATTAAAAAGTAATCATTGGAACTTTTATTAAGAAAAAACTTATTTACAGACAGGCTATGTTTCATCTTTAAACCTTTGACAAGTTCGTTTTTGATAAAAATAGCTCCACCGCAGTCGGTAGGACTCGAACCTACGCTCCCAGAGGGAATCTGATTTCTAGTCAGACGCCTTAACCACTCGGCCACGACTGCTTGCTGTGCTTCACGGAATATTCCACAATCGCCATCTTTATTGAAGCATTAACATTGAAATTTAGAGTATCGTAAACGTATTTTAGTCATTTAAAAAGAACTACAAACTAAAAATAAATAGAGACTTGGAAATTAAAATACAAAATCGGAGGAAGACAAGCACTTAAAGAATTTCGTGGCACATTACGTACAGTTAACAGAACATAGTGTACCATTGGTCATGTCTCGGTATACTGGCGATGAATTTAAAAATTGTAATGAATGGAATATATTAGGATTAATAAAATGCTTAACTTATTTCCATAAATAACATTTGGAAATTTTGTGTATTCTCTCTTTAAATTCCGACAGTGTTGTTGAAACGTTTTTACGAGACTCTTTTATTTTTTGTTTATTAAAAAATAGCTAATTTCTTACCGAATAAAAACATTTATTGAATAAAAACATTTGCTTTCCTATGAATAAATTTCGTTTTTACCTTCTTAGTAGTTATAACATTAATGTATTCTTTCTTAGCATAAAAATATTTACGACAAATTTTACTGTCGGCAGATCACAGAACATATTCTATCGTTCCATCACTGCATGCAAAATGTTTTTACATTTACAACCGGTAACCAAATGGAATTTGGCAAAATAACAGGTGTCCTTCGACCGTTTCCGTAGTGTAGCGGTTATCACGTGCGCCTCAGATTTTGAATATAAGTAAAACTGTATTTCTTGGATTGCTTCGGAAATGCGCACGAGAGAGAAGCTCGAATTACCCCAATTGCTCTTTCAGAATTCTGTTTAAATATTTATTTCACATGCACCTTACTTTAATAAATGGACGGTTGATTTTCGCTGGTGACATCCGTTCCGATGTTCATGGTTTCACTGTTGCATACGTATATTACGTATATATTATTACATACGTATCAATTATTAAGGAAATTACAGTTTTTCTGAACATATCCTTTAAATGTTAACACGAATAGTTTTGGTGCGGATGCTATGAATCACCTTTTGACCTCTAAGTATAGCATGTGGTTTCCGTGGTGTAGCGGTTATCACGTCCGCCTAACACGCGGAAGGTCCCCGGTTCGATCCCGGGCGGAAACAGCCAATTTTAAAAAGTAAATAATTTTGGGGAAAATAAAAAAAAATAATGACTTGGTGCCATCACAGACACAACAATGAACAATATGTATGGAGAGGTCGTTTTCAGAAATCAAGAGATTACAATTTTTAAAAATGTCAGATATTAGTGTCGGCACACAGACTATCACAAAGTATATTCGCTCATTCCACCACGTTCAAAATGGGTTAGATTTACAACCGACAATTCGGGAGCGGTAGCTCAGTGCATCAACTGATGTCACTGCAGCGCCTCTGACCGGGAGGTCCTAGGTTCCCACTCCCCACGGCGGAAGGATTTTCGACACTAGCTTTTCAGCTAGGTCGAATTCAGTCGCTGTCTGGAGGAGAATTCTAGCGGCCGGCTGCTCTGATCGGTAGTTTTCCGTGGTTTCTCCGATCAACACCAGGTGAATGCCGGAGCTGTACACTACCCCAGCACTACATTACCACATATTCCGGGAGATCGGTCGGGAGCTTAGAGCTTGTCCCGGCTGGGGCGGTGCCCCGCTGGTGGGAGAGTCCTGGTTAGGGGGAACCCCACTAGCCGACGATAGGTTGGCGCCGGATCTCGCCATGTAGCGGGGGAAGATCACCGCCATCTCCCGAGAAAAAAACACGCACTACACTAACGGGACTAATGACCAGAGCAGTTGACGCGCCCGGAAACGCAAAAAAATCAATCAAAATACAACCGACATCCAATATGAATTTCCCAAAATAGGTAACCGAATGTCCAGCTCTTTCTGCAGTGTAGAGGTTTTCACCGGTTCCTCACACGCTTAGCGTCCCCGGTTTTATCCCAGTCGAAAACAAATTTCGAACGTAAGCAAAATATAGCTCTTGGAGTCCTTCAAACACAGAGAATGAGATTTTAATAATTCATTCTATTATATTCTATCAAGTCCTAATAAGTTATTAGTAGGGAACGGATTTTCACGTAAATACATATTTTTACAGGGACCAGATACCTGAACACGACACTCTGAACGAATTGGAACCACTTTTATTTTACGTTTGTACATATTTTGGGATAATTACATATTTTTACATATTTTATCTACTGCTACATATTTCGTTACATTTTAATATATTTAAAAACGGAAAATTAACATTTCATATACGAGTTCGAAATATATGTTACTTGAAAGCTAACTTTGTTACTAAAATTCTTATGAACCCACGCAATGCGCTTGTATTAACGCCGAACCTTCGTATTAATTGTCAAGCTTACCTTCCCCCGCCCCATATGCTTCTTGGAAACCGCGTAGTCTGGATCAAGGATGAGCGGATGTATGTGAAGCAGAAGAAACTTCAACCACGTGCTTACTCGTGTTTCATGACCCCACGCGTAACTCGATAAAAAATCAGATCATTGTCTTATTCCTTTTCTAGAGTGGGGGGGGGTGTATGCTCCCTTCCCCCCTTCTTTCTATCACAGGCTACGCGGTACTATTCGCTTATTCGCCGGCTCCTCGTAAACAACATAGTATATACTACGAAAGTATTATATATTTCTGCAGATGATACTGTAATCTACATGTCCCACTCCTCAATTAATTACATAGCTAACGAAATCCAATCTCATATAAATAAAATATATATCTGGGCAACGAAATGGAAGATTAAAATCAACCCCGCGAAATCTACAGCATAAGTCTTCACTTTCAGACCATATTCCTTCCCCATGCCATTTAAATTGAACAACAATACAATTCCTTGGACTCCTCATAACAATGCCGTTAAATACCTGGGTCTTCACATGGACTCAACTGGAAAATACACATTGATAAAAAAGTCCAACAAGCCAAAGCCAAAATAATACAACTAAAACCACTTATAAATAACAGTAAACTATCACTAAACAACGGTATCACCTTATACAAAACCATCATTAGACCTCTTCTCCTGTACGCTTGTCCAATTTGGACAAATGCTGCTAAGTATAATATCAACAAAATTCAGGTTATTCAAAACAAATACCTAAGAACTATCACCCACGCCCCCTGGTTTATTTCCAATAAGCAATTACACCACGAACTTAACCTAAAATCCATCGCACATCACATAGCTTTTCTTGCCAATAACTTTTATTCCAACCTAATCCTCATCAATCAAGATAGACATATAAATTTAGGAAAATATAATGAAAACCCAACTAGAATAAAAAACAGATATCCAGTTCTTTCTTTTATAAACATTTTTTTAAACCTCAGTAATTTTTAGAGGTGCTCGGTGAGTCCCCTCGACAATTGTAGTTTAGAGTTAGTATATAAGAACTAGATATAAGTCAACTATACAAATGAGTTTCATGTAAACTAAACTTTGTAAGTCAATCCTATAGAAAAAAAAAGTATTATATATTTCGGATGAAACAAGCAAATAATTGCTTCTGTAGATGTAGAACTTTCTTTTAGCATCTCTGAATTCATGTTAAGATCTGATCAGCAAACGTACTCTGCTCGGAAAACGCTTAAAGAATGGAATTTTAAACATTATAACGGATTTTTATTTCACATATTTCCTATTTTTTCTTACATATTTTAGAAAAAGTAAGTACATAAATATGTACATATTTTGCTTTTTTATTACAATAAATTCCGTTCCCTAGTTATTAGGAATAACTCATATTATCTCAATGACTTTTTAAGAATTTTCTTTAAACATCTCCTTGATATGCACATTAATAAATAGACGGTTAATTTTCGCTTGTGGCATCCATATCGCTTCTCATATACCTTACTGTTTCATTCATATACTGGAGGAAATTACCATTATTCTAAAAAATTTTTACTCGAATCGTTTTCATGTGGAGGCACGAGTAAACTCATGTGATGCATGTTTGGCATGTGATTATCACGTCCGCTTAACACTCGGAAGATCGCTGTTCGATGCCGGGCGGAAACACCTCGTTTAAAAAAATAATTTTGCGGCGAAGAATATTGATTTGATGGCATCACGGACACAAAAATTAATATTCGCATAGAGAGGTTCTTTTCGGTAAGCACGATCGCAAAATTCACGTCCTTGAGATAACACCCCTCAAAAAAGCCTTAGTATTGGAACAAAACAAGAAATAGTGGCGCGCAATGCAAAATATGTTATTAATTTTTTAACAGTACCGAAGTTAGAATCTTCGAGAAATGTTCAACATATAAAATAAAAACCACAAAATTACTACAAAATGACCCAAAACAAAATGAATGGAAATAAATATTTCGATTGAAGGAAAGAAGGTTTTTGCAAACAGATATCATTATCTTTTTAAGGCCTAACAATGAGTGAGACGAAGATACTTCTTACGTTTCGTAACTTGTACACAATTTGAAACTCTTTAAAACAAAACTTATATGTGTGTATATGTACATTACTACATCAATTGTCATTACATATTAAAAATATGGGTGTTTACTGTAAAATGTAAATATCATTACATACAATTGAAGGGGTTCCCGGAAAAAGAATGTGTGTTCAAGGTCCGTCCGTATTTGCGAAGTTGCCTGTTTCTGGAGTTGCCATTTTTTCCTCTAGGCTTATGATGCGATTTCTAAGCATCTATTTGTAATTTGCTCCAAACCATCAGTAGTCTTATTAGAGTTTGTTTTTGCGCAGTCGGATGACTAGTGGTGCTAAAAAAGTAAGGACTTTTTCGCCTGTCATTTTCATGCAAAATTACGCGAAAAGTACACAAATTTTCGAAAAATTGTGTACCTTATTTGAAAATCTATCCTAAAAACAGATTTAATTAAATGAAAAATCTATATCGTTAATGTTTTTGTTGTAGGAAGACGCGAAAAAGAATTTGAATTTTTGAAATTTTCGAAAAATTTGGGTTTTCAACTAGCATCAGACCTACACCAATCTTTTAAACGTCCTTTATACTAACTAACAAAAAGATAATAAAAACGATGGAGTCTTTTTTTAATTAAACAAAAATTGCCCCCGGAGCTTCTTGTAAAGTACTCTACAAAATAAAATTTCGGTTTTAAATTCTGGGGGCTGCGACATCGGCCATATCGATTGAGGAATATCAATTTTTGAGGAAATGGCTGAACGGTTTAGCTGCTAGCGTCGTTGTTTACAGACGGACAGACAAACAGACGAACATACGAACAAACGAACAGACGGACAGACGGACGGACAGACGTTTTGCCGTCATTCAATGTTTCGGTATCAAGGACTGACAAAAAATGGATTCTGGCTACACTACGTGTTACATTTTTTTCTAATTTTAGCAACTGAATTTATCCACTTTCTCGTTGCCAGGACCCCGTAATAAGAGTTTTTCTTCCGAAAATTCGCTGTTTTTCGCATAGCATTACATAACTTTCTCTCTCCTCCGTAGAACGAAAGAAAAAATTGGCAAAAGAAAGACGTTTACGTTTCCCTGACTACCAGACTGTTTACCCTCCGTTTTTCTTCGAGCAACATGGAGGAAGAAAAACCGCCAGAGGATGGAAAGGACGATGCAGCTGGACGTTTCTCCGAAGACGGGAAGACGTTCTTCGGCAAGGGTTACTTCGCTTTTCCAAAGGGCGATGAGTACGAAGGCAAGTTCAAGGCCGTCATCGACGGACAAATAGTTCGCAGTGGCGAAGGTGTATACATCACAAGGGATGACGAAGTGTATGAAGGAATGTGGGACGAAGACATCCTGAAGCAAGTGGTTACCATCAAGTATCCGGATGGATCCTCATACAACGGTAACGTTGAAGCTGCATTAAAGTATTCAGGATTCGGATCTTTCACATTTCCTGATAATTCAAGTATGTACTGCAACTTCACCAGCAACTACCCTCGTGGACCTGTGTATGTAAATGCTGGGGATCACATCTGGGGAGGCAATGCAGAGCGTAGCTGTGCGTACTTGCTCCCAGTCAACCGATTCCTTCCAAGTGAATCTTCGCTCGCTGGAGACGACGTCTGAAAATACTGTATCTATTCTGTGGAACGTCCGATGTAAAAGCCCTTAACACGACCTTTTAGACTGGTAAATGTAAATGATTCCTCATTGTGTAGTATATGACATTGTTGATGAACAGAAAATATTTTGGGGTTACCAAGCTTGCTGTTAAGAACAGAAATTCAAAGAGACGGTTTATATCCTGTAAATTATAAACAAATGTTGAAAAAAATCACATAATCCATCGATAATTAACTTGTTCAGAATGTTTGATTTGATTTTGAAGTTTTCTACGAAATGCATGTTGATTTCACTATACTAAAAACTAGGTTCCTGTACGAAGTAATTTTTTTTTCTTTGTAGTGACGAAATTACCACAGTAACCAATGAGATTCACCTCAGGGGACCATCGTCAGAGAGAGGTCTGGATCTAGTCTAAATATACGAATAGTTTGTATTTTATTTCAAACGACATATACATTAGCGTAATCAATTATCGGCTATCACTAAGTTTGAAAAAAGTATCCTACATTTTTGCAAATAACAGGAAATGTGGAAGTGTAGAATTTATGGCGACTTTTGATATATTTATCCGAAATGAATAAAGATAATGGATCAAAATTTGGGCTGTTAGTATTTTCATTACACAATTTCATTCCTAATTAAAATGTGCGGTGTCATTAATATGACTCAGTGTATTCTTTCGTTTATAAAATCCAGATAGCACATATTACTAGCAACATTTTTTATTTGTGGAAAAATGCACCCAAATAATTTATTTTGAATATTTCACAACAATGTATAACGTTGTTATGAGTCCTTTCCCCTTTTCTCATAATTTCTCCATTATTGAGTTTTTTCTCGACAAACAAACCAAAGTATACTTCTGAAGCTCTGAAATGGTTTGTTAAAAATTTTCCATGTTTCTGCACAATAAAAGGAAAAAACTTACCATTTTTGATTTATAATTCATAATTTCGTTGCTTAAAACTTTAAAAAATTCAATAACAGTCTAGTAATATGTCGTTGAATGGACTAAAGAAATCTTTGTTAGTTTATCATCTTAATTAAATGAGGAATTGTTTATTTTTTAAATAATACTCAACATGAAAAAGTTCATGCAGATTTTTCCATTCCAGATTCAGATTTTTTGTTTACTCCTATTTACAATTATAATTTTTTCATTATTTTTCTTTTTTCTCTAAACAACGTAGATCATGAGCATCTAGTACAGTAATACAATTACAATTCTGAGAAAATATCTATAGTTTTACAAAATTGTAACACTTTTTCCTGAAAACTCGGCGATCATAAGATTGCTTTGAAATTTTCATTTTCCAGGCACTTTTTTCTTTCTTCGATGTGTACGGGGCATTCCAGAAGTATGTGCTCTATTGATATAATTCTATTGCAGATGTTACAAGTAGGTTGTGGAACTTTTTCAATCAAAATTTTATGAGATAATTTAGAATGGTTTGATAGAATTCTTGACAAAGCAACTTGCTCATGACGATTAACAGAGGGTTTGTGACAAGTCCAAAGAAATTAGTTAAATTTTTATGAATTTTGCTGGATTTTTCGTTTAGTCATGATTCGTGCCATTCTGTATTTAATTTATTTTTAATGTATTTCCAAATATCTTGAACTCTGAATTTTTTCATATATTTTGTTTCACTTTATTTGTTGCACTATGATGAACGTTTGAAGAAGGTCATTAGTTGTGGGCATTGTGATGTGGTGTGGTTGACATTAGACGAAGAAATAAAGGTCATCTCCGTCAACTCAGTAAATTGATTGAGATAGTGACAGCCTTGCCGTCATCGTCAGTCTATAATGTGAAGAAAAGGAAATATAAATACAATACCAATAAAATACAAAATAAGTTGCAAATTTAATTCCACAATGTGAAATGCAAGGGGATATTAATACACTGACAATTAGCAAATGACATTACAAAATATACATTGTAATTAATAGATACATTTAAATTTTAATTATTGCAGACAAATAGCAGATGAAATTGCAAAAATTGAAATGCAATGGGGGATTAATATAGATAATAGATAGAAGTTCAAATTATAAATTATAAAATACAAATCAATAAATACACATATGTTCGCTCTCCCAACCTGGTTATTTTCTTGTAGCTCTAAAAAAATTGCAAGTGGGGCAGTGAACACTGATTTTGTTCAATACCCCCAGCAAGGTTAAAAGAAGATGAACGATTTAAGACAACTCTGTAAGGTTGTAATATGTAATTGTTGCTTGGTGAAATGAAGAACAAGTTTGATATTACTTGAAATCAACATACAGATATTTTGGGGAAAGGGTGTGCAGATGTAGGAAGAGACATAATTAAGGAAAAACGTTTTGGATGAATTAGAATTAAATAAAAAATAAAATATGCTAATTTGCAAAGATATTAATTTGCTAAGATGATAATTTGCTAAGAAACTTTGACATGAAACCTGTCCGATTGACATAGAAATGTTGCTTTGTAATTGTCGCTGTGGTAAAGTGCGGGAACGTAGCCTAGCCGTTCTATCGTTCCATCACATGCAAAATGTTTTCACATTTACAACCGGATACCAAATGGAATTTATCAAAATAGCAAGAGCCCTTCAACTGTTTCCGTAGTGTAGCGGTTATCACGTGCGCCTCACACGCGCAAGGTCCCCGGTTCGATCCCGGGCGGAAACACATTTTGAATATAAGCAAAACTGTATTTCTTGGATTGCTTCGAAAATGCGCGTGAGAGAGAAACTCGTATTACCCCAATTGCTCTTTCAGAATTCTGTTTAAATATTTATTTCACATGCACCTTACTTTAATAAATGGACGGTTGATTTTCGCTGGTGACATCCGTTCCGATGTCCATGGTTTCACTGTTGCATACGTGCGTAAATTACAGTTTTACTGAACATATCCTTTAAATGTTAACAGGAATCGTTTTCGTACGGATGGTATGAATGACTTTTTGATCTTCATACACATTGCGTGGTTTCCGTGGTGTAGCGGTTATCACGTCCGCCTAACACGCGGAAGGTCCCCGGTTCGATCCCGGGCGAAAACAGCTAATTTTAAAAAATAAATAATTTTGGGGAAAATAAAATAGACTTGCTGCCATCACAGACCCAACAATGAACATATGTATGGAGAGTTCGTTTTCAACTAGCAATAGATTACAATTTTTAAAAATGACAGATATTACTGTCGGCACACAGACTATCACAAAGTATATTCGCTCATTCCACCACGTTCAAAATGGGTTAGATTTACAACCGACAAACCGGGAGCGGTAGCTCAGTGCATCAACTGATGTCACTGCAGCGCCTCTGACCGGGAGGTCTTAGGTTCGAGTCCCGACGGCGGCTAGCTTTTCAGCTAGGTCGAATTTATTCGCTGTCTGGAGGAGAATCCTAGCGGCCGGCTGCTCTGATCGGTAGTTTTCCGTTGTTTCTCCGATCAACACCAGGTGAATGCGTTCGTTTTCAGCAAGCAATAGATTATGTGTCAAAATGTCAGATATTAGTGTCGGCACATAGACTATCACAAAGTATATTCGCTCATTCCACCACGTTCAAAATGGGTTAGATTTACAACCGACAACTGTGGTAACGTGCGGGAACGCACGCCCTAGACGAGTGAGCTAGGTTGGAGTTGGCTCGGCTAAAATAAGCCCAACTTGTAACGAGTTCGTCTATCCGATACCTCTCATCAATATTCAATTTTCGTCACGTACTTTGCTGCGAGTTACGGAGATTGCAGACTCCAAACACGGAACTGGATACAATATGAGGACAAATAAATGCAGAAATTTGATAACACTAAAAAGATAATCAAATAAAGATCTAATTGAAAATGAGGACGTATATTTTAGGAATCGCGATCGCTTAGTGTACTTCTATATAACGTATATCTTTTCAAAAAGGGAAGTTTAAGTGATAAGCGAATGAAGTAATTTTTTCTTCGGTGCTGATACATATCGCATTAGCTTTCTGAATGTCTAAATAATTTCTGGTGTTTTAGAATACATTATTTGTGATGAATTTTCCTTTTTCGCAATATTGGAAAAGACATGGCAGTAAAGTTTTTATCTTCCGGAAAAAATATAACTTGCAGTTACATTACATTTCTAATCAACTATAAGGAAAGACAAATTATGCTCAAATGAATATCTTTTAATGTCAGTGAGTTCCCTAGCTAGAATGCCTATATTATTGACGATTTTGTTTTCAAGAAATACATTGTGTCTTCAAGAATTACGTTTTCACGTTGATAATACGTGAAAAGAATTCAACTTTTATATAAACTTTTCCTTACGTTATCTACCTAACGCCGCTGGCCTTTGAATTTGAAACCGATATTTTTTTTAAATTTTGGAGGGTACTTTACATGAAGCCTCTGAGACATTTTCAGAATTTTCAAAAAAGACTTTTCAAAAAAATGGCTCCATCGTTTTTTATTAAATTTTGTTGTTGGATAGTGTGAAGGACGTTTAAGAGAATGATGTAGATTTCATTTTTTAAATTCAAAATTCAATTAGTATATGACTTAGTGTAGGGAGGACAGAATTTTGAAAATGTGCACACAATTCACTTTTCCCGATGGCACGTCATACGCAGTTTTAACTGTTTTTTTGGCGTAAAAATAAATGAAAAATAAATAAATGTTCGTTGAAATCCCTTATTTTTTCGAAAATTGCAAACGTTAAAAAGGTTTCTCGGTGTCTTCCTACAATTTCAATTTGACAAGAGATTTTTTTCGTGTTAATACCAGTTCTTTAAAAAGACATCTTGAAATAACATCAAACACAACTTTTCGAAAATACAAGTATTTTTGGAGTATTTTTGCGCGCAAAAGAGTGAATTTTTAGTTTTTTTTATTCAAAAGTCCAACAATTTTATCACATAAATCGTTCCATTTTTTAAAACAATTTCTCTCCTCAAATGTATCAAAAGAGTAAATAAGTGCTAGTCTCATTTCAGTGGACACTCAGTATTTTCGAAAACTGCAGAAATTTAACATTTCTAAACTACAAAATTGAAGATAGGTTTTCGACAAACAAAATCCATTCTAAAAAATCAGCTCTTTAAAATTGGTCACATATACGTATTTGATGAAAAACAATAGTTTTCACGCAATTTCTGTTTGAAGTTAATGCAAATTTTATTCAAAAACATTTTCTCAAAAACCTGACCAAATTTTTCTTAATTTTTTTCCACGAGTAGAACAAATAAAGCTTAAAAGCATGTCGCAGGTCCCATTTTCGTTGAATTTTGAAAATAGTAAATTTAGAAATAATTTGAGAAAGTAAGTACTGAGAAAGTATGCATCGCATCACTACTTTCATTGCATGTTTGAAATCGTGAAATTAAACGACTTACGAAACAAATATTATGCCTTACACCAAGTGTTCAACAAAATTTCAATTCCAATATTTTGGTTCAATATTTTATCGACGAATGTTAAGGTTCAGTTGCAACACCCGAAGAACCATAACAAAGGAAATAACAAAACTGATTGGGTTAATTGAACGTTACACCTCTCGACACGAAATATTTACGTTTCGATGGGCAATCATTTGAATAATGGCGTTCATTAAAGCAGAGTTTGGGATTTGTGACGTAGGTCAGTACGGATGTGGCCTATCCAAGGTTAATTTGGTATCCTAACGTACTTTTAGATTTGCAGATCGAATGAACATATTAAGAAGAAAGTTCAAGATATCTTCACAGTCTGGTAAAGCCTGCCAATTATAATGTCCAAAAGGCATATTAGTTAGCTAGTATGAGAAGCAGAAATA
>BLKR01008502.1:6243-18339 GCA_011170035.1 Teleogryllus occipitalis
ATTTGTGTGTAGGTTTTGTCTGAATATGATTAATTCCTTATTTACATCATTAGTTTATTTGTTTGAATATTAACTTCGTTTGAATATCATTAATCCCTGAATTACTTCAGTTGAAAGCTGTTTTTTACTCTGCTGTAAAATTAAGTTTTTTTGACTTATCAGCTTATTCAAATGGGTCTCTCTCTCTCTCTCTCTCTCTCTCTCTCTCTCTCTCTCTCTCTCTCTCTCTCTCTCTCTCTCTCTCTCTCTCTCTCTCTCTCTCTCTCTCTCCCTATCTGTCTTTCTCTGTCTCTCTCTCTGTCTCTCCTCTGTCTCTCTCTGTCTCTCTCTGTCTCTCTCTGTCTCTCTCTGTCTCTCTCTCTGTCTCTCTCTCTGTCTCTCTCTGTCTCTCTCTTTCTCTCTCTCTGTCTCTCTCTCTGTCTCTCTCTATCTCTCTCTGTCTCTCTCTCTCTGTCTCTCTCTCTGTCTCTCTCTATCTCTCTCTGTCTCTCTCTCTGCCTCTCTCTGTCTCTATCTCTCTCTCTCTCTCTCTCTCTCTTTTTCGTTAGAATAATATTGCGAGCTCCATTGCGCGGCCCAACAGGTGCGTCTCGTGGCTCTGACCTGCGTCTATGTGTGTGTGTGTGTGTGTGTGGCAGGTGACGCTGCTGTCGGCGTTCCCGCCGGCCGGCGAGGCGGCGGGCGCGGCGCGCAACGCTTCCCAGAGCATCCGCGAGGTGACGCCAGCGGCGCTCGTCTTCTACGTGCGCAACTACACCGACTGGGACCTGCTCGGCGCGCGCATGCGCGGAGAGGACCCCGTCTCCCCCGCCATGATGGTGCGCTACGGCTACGAGGTAACAACAACAACAACAACAACAACAACAATAATAATAATAATAATAATAATAATAAAGATAATGGTAATAATAATAATGATAGTAATAATAATACTAATATTCATAACAACAATAACCATAATAATAATAATAATAATAATAATAATAATAATAATAATAATAGTAGTAATAATAATAATTACTATAGGCAGTTAAGATAGAATTAACTCCAACAACAATTATCTTAAGCATTATTAAATGTAAGTAACCTTCTTTATGTTTGAAAACAAGTTGTTAAACCGACTTAGGTGGCTTAGGGCATAAACTGATGTCACTGCAGTTCCTCTGACCGGAAGGTTCCAGGTTCGAGTCCTGACGGTGACTGGATTTTCGACACTAGCTTGTCAGCTACGTCGATTTCAGTCGGTGTCTGGAGGAGAATTCTAGCGGCCGGCTGCTCTGATCGGTAGTTTTCCGTGGTTCCTCCGATCAGCACCGGAAGAATGCCGGAGCGGTACCGTAACAAACGGGTCACAGACCGCGCCACGAACCTTGTCCTACCTTCGCATCTAACACACCACGTACACTACACGACTACGTTTGTCAGGTAACCATTCGGAAGCTTAGAGCTTGTCTCGGCGGTGCCGTACTGGTAGGAGATACCTGAATGGGAAAACATCTGCATGTCGACGTGTACGTCGGTGCCGAACCGGGAGCAGTAGCTCAGTGCATCAACTGATGTTACTGCAGCGCCTCTGACCGGGAGGTCCTAGGTTCGAGTGCTGACGGCGGCAGGATTTTCGACACTAGCTTTTCAGCTAGGTCGAATTCAGTCGCTGTCTGGAAGAGAATTCTAGCGGCCGACTGCTCTGATCGGTAGTTTTCCGTGGTTTCTCCGATCAACACCAGGCGAATGCCGGAGCAGTACCCTACCAAATGGGCCACGGACCGCGCGCGATCTGTCCTTCCTCTTCCTTGCCCTATCCTCTCCCCTTACACACACACTTACACTAATATGCACTACACTACCACATATTCCGGGAGACCGGTCGGGAACTTAGAGCTTGTCCCGACTGGGGCGGTGCCCCGCTGGTGGGAGAGTCCTGGTTAGCGGGGAAACCCCACTAGTCGACGGTAGGTCGGCGCCGGATCTCGCCATCCAGCGGGAGAAGATCACCGCCATCTCCCGAGAACGAACATGCACTACACTAAAGGGACTAATGACCAAAGCAGTTGACGCGCCAGGAAACACGAAAAAATCAATCAATCAATCAAGAAATCGGCACCGAATCTCGCCATCCCGAGGGGAAGATTCCCGCCGCCTTCCGCCAAAATATGCACCACACTTACGGAGCTAATGATCTTAGGAGTTGACACGCTCAGAAACACGAAATAGTCATTCTATACTTGGGTTTTTCTAACGTGGCATCTGAAGGTAGTCTCTCCAAGATGAAATACGGCACTACTTTTTGCGTCATTCTCGATCATGCCGCTAGAGACGCTTGAACTGCAGCACTGCTTGATACGTTCGCGATCATGCGACATCTTGCGGCGGGACCGAGAATGCCACAAAAAGTTGTAACGTATTTCATCTTGGAGATACTACCCTCAGATGCCACGTTAGAAAAACCCATGTTTAGTGACTGTGGGTATCACTATATTGCGTTATGTATATGAATTTCATCAATAGATGGTCAAGCACAAAATTGAAGGGAAATTTAACTTGACATAAATTTCGAGATTCTTCACCTCTCCTGCCACTCGCGAAATGCAGTTGCGCAGGGTGCTGGACCCAGAAGATCAAACCTCCAAAATTATAAAAGATGGTTCAAAAGTCTCGTTTATATATATATATATATATAAATATATATATATATATATATATATATATATATATATATATATATATATATGTTATATTATATTACTATTGTTAGATATAGATTTTACAAAATTATATAGTACTTTAATGAATAACGTAGTTTTTAAATGTGCAAAGATGTCGATACCCTAATTCACCTTCGTTGTAAAATCATTAACATATGAAACTATTTTGTACAATGTGAACTTTCTTATTTGCCGAGTGTAGTTATTATTGTAATTAATACAATCAGTTGAGATTCAATATTTATTACATTTGTAGAGTACGATTTAAAAAATCTACCTCGAGACCACTTTTGTGGACTTATTCGAGATTAATAGAACATATTTTAACAGGTGAATGTACAAATTAAGACTTTATGGTTTATTACAAGGATAAATTCAAGTAATAGGTGACTTAGAAGATATTCATAGACATAAAGAGCCAACTGATTGAATAAAGAAATGCTTGGATGTCTGTAATTTGCCGCGCTTTCTTATTTGGTGCATGTAACCGATAAATTACAGTGTCCTTGGTGACGCAATGGACCCATCTTTAAATTCCAAGGCCAGCTAGTTCTCTCTTCAGGAATGCTCTCTCCCACGTGCCAGGTCCTGTCTTCTTTTGATTTTATTTGTTCCTCGTTTTCTTGAGATACAATATATGTTACTTCACAAATAAATGATCTATCCGATCCTGAAACAGGTCATTTTTACATCTGACGTACCAGTACGAGTACCCTTTTGTATCCAGTTCCTAATTTTTATTGTTAGTTTATTGAAAGATGTACAGTTTTGTACGTCTTTCGGTTTCGAGAAAATACGGAAAGGAGATGAACAATACAATTACGGAATCGTAGAGGCGTGGAAATTCTTAGTAAGAATACATTTCAAAGTGTGTAGATAGCGAAGTTGATATTTTATGAACTAGATCAATCTGTGAACATGAGTTTACGAATTTTTTATATCAAGCAAACTATGAAGATACATTCACAATTTATGTTATATTAGTAGCACATTTCCACTAATACGATCGTTGCAATTTCGTAAGTAACGTGAAATGTTATCACTATTTCCGCCCGAACGCCTCAATTGTAATTATGGAAATGTAAATATTTAAGTGGTTAGTCGGAAGAGCAGGCCTTACGGTCTGAGCCTCGCCAGTAATAAAGACATTCTTCTTCTTCTTCTTCTTCTTCTTATTATTATTATTATTATTATTATTATTATTATTATTAAATACCACTCGGACTTTGCTCCTAGCTTCGCGAGTTGGGGATTATCGACAATTTTCAGATCACTCGTGGTATTACCTATGATAATCAATGTGGTTTCAGAGAAGCCCATTTTGCATATGAAAATTACTCTCTCTTCACCCTGCCCCCATCTCCATCTTGATTGGCAAAGACATCCCGCCCAAGAAGTTCGTAGTAAAAAAATTACTATCAGCAGAACTTTTTTTTTAATCTACGGACTGAGAGACAATTGATTGATTGATTTTTTCGTGTTTCCGGGCGCGTCAACTGCTTTGGTCATTAGTCTCGTTTGTGTAGTGCATGTTTTTCTCTGGAAATGGCGGTGATCTTCCCCCGCTGGATGGCGAGATCCGGCGCCGACCTACCGTCGGCTAATGGGGATTCCCCATAACCAAGACTCTCCCACCAGCGGGGCACCTCCCCAGTCGGGACAAGCTCTAAGCTCCCGACCGGTCTCCTAGAAAATGTGGTAGTGCAACGCATGTTAGTGTAAGTGTGTGTGTAAACGGGGGAGGATAGGACAAGAAAGGGGAAGGACAGATCGTGCGCGGTCCGTGGCCCGTTTGGTGGGGTACTGCTCCGGCATTCGCCTGGTGTTGATGGGAGAAACCTCAGGAAACTACCGATCAGAGCCGCTAGAATTCTCCTCCAGACAGCAGCTGAATTCGACCTAGCTGAAGAGCTAGTGTCGAAAATCCTGCCGCCGTGGGGAGTGGGAACCTAGGACCTCCCGGTCAGAGGCGCTGCAGTGACATCAGTTGATGCACTGAGCTACCGGTTCCGGTCTGAGAGAGAAATGAAGGCAATCATTCGTGTTAATGGTAACCTGCCACAAAACATGCCACGAATTGTGGGTTAGCAGCCTGAAGAGTTTAAAAAAAGTCACGTGACTGAGTGGACCATTACAAACGGTGTAGTTTCATGTTTCCAACCTTACTACCGGAGAAGCCCTTACCTCTAAACCGGGAAGCAACGGATTCTCGGGGAAACAGGTTTTCATGGGTCGAATTTCATAGTCTGTGCGGATGAATGAGTTCTCGTTGTTCCATTCAATGCCATTGAAGTCCGATACAATTGAAAATGCCTGTAACTTTAGCTAGCGAAGGACATTTTATGTTAATTTATTGTTTTGATTTTTCAAATATATTTTTTTAAAGTTCTCTGACGTTAATATTTACATTTTATACTATATATATATATAAATATATATATATATATATATATATATATATATATATATATATATATATATATATATAAATATTACTGCATTTATGAATTCCTGTCCTTCAAATGATGTCTAATGAAGTTTCTCGAAAACTCCCAAGTTTTCAGTGAAAATAAGCTGAAATGTGGGCATTTTTAGAAACATTTGACCGATATTTGCTCAATAACGTCTCCATTTTTTCTTTAAACTTTTTGTACGGGTAGTTCTAAATATGTACTAACATATGAATTGCGGCATTTTGATTAGTCCTTTTAATTTCATAAAAATTACACAAATGTAATTTATGTAAAATGTATCTCACGTCATTAATATTTACGTTACAGACTTTTTTTTATACATTATAGCTTTTGTGTGGTTAGAAGTGCTTCTAATAATAAATCGTACGTAGGTCAACCAGCTTGAAAGGAAATTCAGGTTAGACTAGAAAAACCAAATTATTCCGGCCGGAGAGATCACACTCACAAAATTCGAACAAGGAAACAAAATTCAGATCTTGGTAAATTTTCCTTGTGTAACAGAACAATTAAAGATTGGAACAGTTTACCCGCAGCAATTTTTAAAGCTTTTCCTTTAAGTGTCCGAAGTTTTAGAAATAAGTTAGAATAATATGAAATTAATAGACATTAAATGAGTAAGTGCTGTGAAGTGCGGTGAAGTGCTGTGAAGTGCTGGTCAGTGTAATTCAAAGCAAAAACAGTGTAGTGTACTGTTGTGCAGTTAAGTGTAGTGAACGCGATCAATGAATTTAAAAAAATTTAGCCAATATTTATGTAGCTTGTATTAAATTTTAGCATCACCGACCTATAATTATTGGATATCATGACAGAGTTGAAATATTTGTTATAATATTAATATTAGTGATAGTATAATTACTGCATGTTCGGCTTGTACTGTACTCCTTTATTATTATTGTTATTATTATTAATATTATTATTATTATGGTAATTATTGTTATTTAACTGCTACCAGGTCGTACCCAATTGCAGTTCAAATAAAATGCAATGTAATGATTTTGGGGTTCTTCAAATGAGGGTAGGGGCGAGTGTTCGTGTGAGCATTACCCCGGGCCCAAAATTGGCTAGCTCCGGCTCTGCTTTCTATCGTGGACCGTAGTAAGTTATTGTAGACATCGGATGTTTAGACACTAAAAAATCGTCTTTTAGGCGCCTAAAAAGGCACTGAAAAAGTCAAGAATAAGGAGAAAAAAGGCACTGTCATAAGTTACATACACAATAAAATGGAAAAATTGTATTTTTGTCTATATTATTTTGTAAACTTAAATGCACAAAACCAGTTCGTATATTTTAATGTAAAACTAGATTTACACATTTACAACTCTTCTACATTTTATTCTTAATAGTTTCCATTAACCAGTAATATTTACATATTACCAGTAACTTTTTGAAGGTTCACAATTTCAGATTTGCGACGACTGGGAGACGAAATCAGTTTGAATGTGGAGAAGGATATCTGAACGATGTGACTGGCATATATTTTAGCAGTCCAACACTAGCAACACTGAAACCTTCTGGGAATTTATATTTATTTCCACTTAAAATTTCGATTCCCTCGGTGTATTGTCAATCGTCCATGTTCTCAGATCATGGCTAGTATTTATGAAATAGAGAAATGGAGAATAATCAGTTGGTATACTTTCAGGAAGTCTCTCGTAATTTTAAATTTCAAGATGTGAATCGAAGGTTTCGTAATGAATGGTCACTTTGGACCATCGCTGATTTTCGGATATATTAGAATGTATATAAATATAATAAATAAAAGGCAAAAAAGTCCTAAAAAAGGTATTTATGCAAAAAATAGGCATTTATGCTAAAATAAACAAAAAAAGCATTATAAAACTTCGTCATATGTCATCATTTGTCATGATTCGTGGTCATATATTATCAGCCTTTGCATAAGTTCTCTAGAAAAAATTGGCATTTCCCTAAACATCCAATGTCTAGTTATTAGTAAGGGTCGGATTTTAATGAAATGTCATTTTTTTCCCTTTGGAGCAATGCCATTTAATGCCCTAATGCCAGCAATGTCCTAGTTATCAGTAAAAAATCGAAAGTGTGATCGGGAGCGGTGGCTCAGTGCATCAACTGATGTCACTGCAGTGCCTCTGACTGGAAGGTCCTAGGTTCGAGTCCCGACGGCGGCCGGATTTTTCGACTCTTAACTTGTGAGCTAAGTCGAATTCAGTCGCTGTCTGGAGAATTCTAGCGACCAGCTGCTCTGATCTGTAGTATTCCGTGGTTTCTCCGATCAACACCAGGTGAAAACCGGAGCAGTACTCTAACAAACGGGCCACGGACCGCGCGCGATCTTTCCTTCCTCTTCCTTGTCCTATCCTCACCCCTTACACACTAACATGCAGCTAGGTCGAATTCAATCGATATCTGGAGCATAATTCTAACGGCCAGCTGCTCTGATCGATAGTTTTCCATGGTTTCTCCGATCACCACCAGGCGAATGCAGGAGCAGTACCCTTTCAAACGGGCCACGGAAATGCAATTTTTTCTTCCTCTTCCTTGTCCTATCATCACCCCTTACACAAACACTTACACATGCACTACACTTGTACATATTCCGGGAGACCGGTCGGAGGGTTAGAGCTTGCCCCGGCTGGGGCGGTGTTCCGCTGGTGGGAGATACCTGGTTGTGGAAAACCCCGCTAGTCGACGGTTGATCGGCGCCGGATCTCGCCATCTAGTGGGGGAAGATCACCACCACCTCTCGATGAAAACAATGCACTACACATACGGGACTAATAACCTCAGTAGTTGACACACCCGCAATCACTAACAATCATTTAATCAACCAATGAATGAACCGCGCGCGTGATGTGGTTGCGTGCGCAGGCGTGCGAGGCGCTGCTGTCGGACCCGGAGACGTGGGCGCTGGTGCGCGCGCGGCCGCGGCCGGAGCTGCTGGTGCTGGACGGCGCTTACCCGGAGTGCGCGCTGGGGCTGGCCCACCGCCTGCGCCCCGCGCCCTTCATCTACCTCAACACGGTACGCCACGCCCACCGCCCACGGCACCTGCGGCTGCGAGAAGGGAATGAGGGATTGGGTACTACGAGAGTGGGTTGAGAGTTTGGGTGCATGAGAGAAAGGGATTGGGAACTACGAGGCGGGGATGAGACATTGCGTACAATGAGAGGGGGTTGAGAGTTGGAAAACACGAGAGAGAGTGAGATATGAGGGATTGGGTACTACGAGAGTGGGTTGAGAGTTTGGGTGTATGAGAGAGGGATTGGGAACTACGAGGTGGGGATGAGACATTGCGTACAATGAGAGGGGGTTGAGAGTTGGAAAACACGAGAGAGAGTGAGATAAATGAGGGATTGGGTACTACGAGAGTGGGTTGAGAGTTCGGGTGCATGAGAGGGAGGGATTGGGAACTACGAGGCGGGGATGAGACATTGCGTACAATGAGAGGGGGTTGTGAGAGTTGGGAAACATGAGTGAGAGAGTGAGAGAAATGAAGGATTGGGTACTTACAAGAAGGATATGAGATAGGGTACTACGGGGAGGGGATGTGGGATTGCATATAAGAAGGAGTTGAGAGTTTGGGTACATACGAGTGAGAGGGAGAGAGAGAGAGAGAGAGAGAAAGAGCGAGAGAGATATGAGGGAGGGTATTACGAGAAGGGGATGAGGGATTGCGAACAACGATAGTGAGTTGAGAGTTTGGGTGCAGACGAGAGAGAGAGAGAGAGAGAGAGAGAGAGAAAGAGAGAGGGAAAGACAAATGAGGGATTGGGTACTACAAGGAGGAATGAGAAATTGGAGATGAGAATATGGGAAATTCCAAAGGGAGTTAAGGTTCTGAGTACCTAGGAGAGATGTATAGTGATTGGGTACTATTAGAGGGAGATGAGTAATTGAGTATGTATGAGAGAAAGAGAGAGAGAGAGTAGAGAATTTGGGTATCTAGAAGGCGGAGATGAAGGGTTGAATACCAGCCACCAGCCCGGGAAAATCACCTCCGCGCATGTCCTACACTTACTGGACTATAGGGCAATTTTCCTAAGGATGAGCCAAAATGACAGCTAGTGCTGGCAATATAACTGAAGGTTCTGTGGTCGTTGTGCCCTCGAGCCCATTAGACTCTCTTCCCGCATTCGTTCGTTTGCAGATGGCTAACTTGTAAATGGCTTCGGCACTTCCTTTTGTCCTTGTCCGACAAAATATAGTGCGCTGCGAGAAATAATTGATATTAGGAAGTGCAGTGTAATGTGCTCTTCTGTAAAAATTCTTTTTTTCTTTATATATTACATTGAATTTACTTTTTGTGTGATAAATTTTGTTTATTTTAAAACCGAGACTTGAATGCGAGGTGCGTACCGGTGCACGTGTTTCCGGTTTAAAATCATTTTTCTTTGTATTTACATTCTTGGCAGTTTTCTTTTACTGATTGTGAGAGCACGTTAAGAGATTTTCCACATACGTAATAAAATTTAAATATTTCCCAGACTCGCGTACGTGCATATACCTCAGCGAAACTCTTAGACTTCTGTATAGGGGTGTTTTTCCAAGAGCCATTTGCACTTTACGAAGGGGCGTGACTGAACAGCTGTCGCGGCGGAGGGATACTCTGAAATACACGTGATGTTCAGTTGTTCTCGCGAACTGTCACTTTGGCTCATCCTTAAGAAAATCGTTCTATAACGGCCTTAGGAGAAGACATGACTGGGATCTCTAATGAGGGACTGACTCCGCAGGTGGGCTTCTACACGGGGTCGCTGTCACTGGCTGGCAACCCGGCGCCCTTCGCGCTGACGCCCTTCCTGGGCGCCGCCTTCACCGACCGCATGGGGCTGCTCACGCGCGCAGCCAACGCCGCCTGGCACTGCGCCGCGCAGCTGCTGCACGCCGCCATGGTGCACTTCTTCCTGCAGCCCGTGCTGCGCAGGCACATCGGTGAGTCTCACCCACGTCTTCACCTGGCAGATTACGCTCTTTACACTCATTTGATTCCATTGTATTTTTGAGCCACTTGGCTCTAGCTTCCTCTCCAATACTTTGATGTGTCTCGTAGCCCATTGTTGTGGAGAACTGTGACTCGTAAGCTCATTGCGCACTCATGGTGCACTTCTTCCTGCAGCCCGTGCTGCACAGGCACATTGTTGAGTTATCGACGTCAGCTTGACCAATCCGTTGTCAGCTGACTCTCCTTACACTCATTTCATTCCATTGTCTGTTAGAGCCTCTTGGCTCTAGCTTCCTCTCCAGTACTTTGATGTGTCTCGTAAGCCCATTGCTGTGGAGAACTGTGACTCGTAAGCTCATTGCGGTGGAGAACTGTTATGCAGCTTGTGACTCGTAAGCTCATTGCGGTCGAGAACTGTCCCCTGCCCCTGGTGACTCGTAAGTCCGTGTTGCTAGAAAACATTATTGGCCTCATTGAGCTGCTGGGTTGCGCAGCCAACGCCGCCTGGCACTGCGCCGCGCAGCTGCTGCACGCCGCCATTGTGCACTTCTTCCCGCAGCCCGTGCTGCGCAGGCACATCGGTGAGTCATCGACGTCAGCTTCACCTTTTCTATGTGTAGCTTCTACTCCATAACTCGTAAGGCCATTGCGGTGGAGAACTGTTATACAGCTTGTGACTCGTAAGCTCATTGTGGTCAAGAACTGTCTCCTGCCCCCAGTAACTCCTAAGCCCGTCATCATGGGCTTGATCCTTCCTTTGTTAGCTCACGCTCCTTGTACTCGTTTAATTCCATTGCCTTTGTACTCTCTAGAACCTCTTGGCACTAGCCTCCCCTCCATAATTCCAATGTGACTCGTAAGCCCGTTAGGCCGAGAATTGTACCACTTGTGGCTCGTATGCTCATTGCGGCCGAGGAATGTATCCTCTCCATTATGACTCGTAATCCCGTGTTGTGCAAACACATTAGTGGCTCGTAAGCAGCCTATTGGACTACTAAGCCGAGTCGTTGACGCTGCGCCGTGCAGCTGCTGCACGCCGCCACGGTGCACTTCTTCCTGCAGCCCGTGCTGCGCAGGCATATCGGTGAGTCATCAACGTCAGCCTGACCCTTCCTTTGTCAGCTCACGCTCCTTGTACTCATTTAATTCCATTGCCTTTGTGCTCTCTAGAGCCTCTTGGCTCTAGCTTCCTTTCCATAACTTCGATGTGTCTCGTAAGCCCATTGCGGTGGAGAACTGTTGTACAGCTTGTGACTCGTAAGCTCATTGCGAAAGAGAACTGTGTCCTGCCCCTCGTGACTCGTAAGCCCGTGCTGCGCAGGTACGCCCGTACCAGTGTATGCTCGTAAGCCCATTGTGGTGGAGAACTGTACCGTAAGCTCGATGTGTCTCGTAAGCTTATTGCTGCTGAGAAGTATACCGCTTGGGATCCAGAGCTCATTGGGGCCGGGAACTGTCTTTTGCTCCTCACAACTCGTAAGTCAGTGCAGCGCAGGTACATCGTTGAATCGCACTCACGCTATCACGCAGCTTTTTAACGCCAACTTATCCCTTTCATTTATGAGCTGACGGTCGCTGCACTCATTTAATACTACTGTCTCTTAACACCCTGGAGTTCCTTGGCTGTGCCTCTACTCCTTTACTCCGAATTGGCTCGTAAGCATACTGGACCAAGTGCTGTCTCCTGGTCTTTGTGACCCGTAAGATCGTGCTGCACAGGTATACCGATCAGTCGCACCCATATAGTTGTGTGTGTGTGTGTGTGTGTGTGTGCGCGTCAGTGTATGTTCTAACGTCAGCGTAACCCTTCTGTTGTCTGCTGACGCTCCTTGCCCTCATTTATATCCCCTGCCTTTTTGCACCATAAGAGTCCGTTGATTTTAACCTCCATTCTGAATCGGGAGCGATTCATCAGTGCATCAACTGATGTCACTGCAGTGCCTGTGACCGGGAGCTCGTAGGTTCGAGTCCCGACGGCGGCACGATTTTCGACACTAGC
>BLKR01008503.1:0-18331 GCA_011170035.1 Teleogryllus occipitalis
AATCGACTACGCCCAAATTAATGTAGCGAAAGGGATCACAGCCATCCACTCGTCATTAATTACGTGGGAGGAGCACCGTGGCAGTGACAGAGTTCCCCACTGCAAAAGATGCCAGATGTGGGGTCACTCCCACAACGGCTGTAGGCGTGATACACGCTGCTTGTATTGCGGGGGTGGCCACGCCTTCGAAGCGTGCCCACGAACAGGCGCACCGCAGTGCGCGAACTGCCAGGGGCCGCACACCGCCAATTACGGTGAATGCGCGGCCCTTGTTCATTACAAGGCCGCGCGGGCGCAGCGCCTCGCGGGAGCTCGCCAAGCACGCTCCGCCGCCGACCACGCACGGCGTGCGAATAACTTTGCTCCGCCCCGCACAGCTCTTGTGACGAGCGCTCCCGTCGCTGTTCCCTCTCCAGCAGCGTTCCCAGCGCTGTCAGGATTGGCCCCCGGCGCCCCCACCGCCGCCCGCACCCCACTGGCCCCCTTCGCCGACGTCATCGCCGGCCGACCAACCACGCCGCCCTCTGCTCCTCCCGCGAATTTAAATGCAAATTCGACCCCGACATCCGCTCTCGGCGGCCTCTCCGAGCTCTCCGAGCTACTACAACTCCTGCGCGGAGTCAATCTCCGCCAAATCATCAACCTGGCAAAGGAGATCCTTACCATCTTTCGTGGCCCAGGCGGCATCTTCGAAAAAATCACTCTGGCTATCCCCCTAATTGAAACCGCCTTCCCATAAACCGCCCGCTAAATTCTCTTTTCAAAATCGTCTCCTGGAATGGTAATGGCGGTCTTAACAGAAAGAAGGCAGAGATAGAACAGTTCATAGCGGACTACTCACCACACGCCATTCTCATCCAGGAGACGCATCTTCTTCCGGCCGAAGCATTTTCGCTTCGGCATTTCTTTACTTATAAAAACAGCCGTCCTGGGCCGCACCGCGGCGGTGGCACTTTAATAGCTATACGAAAAAATATCCCACATACGCTTCTGGTAATGCCGCCTCTCGCCGCAATAGAAGCAACAGCTGTTGAAGTAGGAACGCCGCAAGGAGCGATTACACTCGTCTCCGCTTATAAGCGGCCTCAACTTCAGCTAGAGGAAAGCGATCTCGATACGCTGCTGACGCTCGGGCCGTCGGTAATAATAGCAGGCGATCTAAATGCAAAGCACACGGACTGGGGCTGCCGTGTGCGGAACGCTGCGGGAAATCGCCTGCTCTCTTACCTGAATAGAAGCAATCAGCTTGTCATTTCCGCTCCTTCATCTTTCACTCACCTCCGCACCGATCTTTTCACTAACCAAATTCAAAGCGATATCCTTGATATTGCCCTTCACTCCCCCTCTCTTTCTATCACAACTCCCAAACCCCTACACGACCTCCCGTCCGATCACCTCCCGATTCTCTTTGCCCTACAGAGAGATCTCTTCCCCGCCCCCGCCCCCAAACCCAAACCCATCACCGATTGGGCTTTGTTTAAAACGAAAGTTTCAAACAAACTCATCGGAAATCCCGTCCTCGATTCCCATCATAACATTGACCGCGCTATCACCCACCTCAACTATCAGATCAAATCCGCCTTCCATGAAAATTCACACACCCCCGCCGCCTCTCTCAACTCTAATCAAACGCCAGTCGAGCTGATTCGCCTCATTCAGGAGCGCCGAAAGGCGCAGAGAGAATACCACCGCTCTCACGACCCCGCAGCGAAAGCAGCGTATCAATCTATTCGGCGGAAAACCTCCAAGCTCTTGCGGGAGCACAGGAACGCGATGTGGGAACAACTCATTGAAAACTCCCAAATAAACAACGCAAAAGATCTGTGGAAATTGCAACGGGCCTTACGAAGCCCACAGCCGGCCACCACAGCACTAAACCGCCCCCACGGCCTACCTCCCACCTACGACCCCGCAGTTAAAGCTGAAGTTTTCGCAGATACTCTGCAAACTCGCTTTTCTCCGCCTTCTATCGGCCTCTCCCTTCCAGCCACCGCCGCGGAAATCTCTTTTACTCCCACGCCCCCACACGAAATTCCGTCTGACTGGCGCATCACAGAGGATGAGGTAAGCGACCAACTTAAAAACATTGACACAAAACGAGCGGGCGGGCCGGACAAACTCTCTGGCGAAGTGCTTAAGAAACTACCTCCTAAGGCCGCCCGTCTCCTAGCTTCTATTTACACTGCCTGCATTTCTGTGCAATATTTCCCCGCAGCATGGAAATCTGCGACTGTGACGGTAATTCCGAAACCGAACAAAAACTCGCGTCTCCCGGAAAGCTATCGGCCGATCTCCCTCCTCCCGATTCTCGGCAAACTCTTCGAGAAACTTATTCTCAAGAGAATCCTGCCAGATTTCGAGCAGCGAGGAATAATTAGGGGGACGCAGTTCGGCTTTCGGAAGAATCGCTCCTCCGCTCTTCAAGCTCTCCGCTTTGCTCTCTTCGCTTCTTCCGCCCTCGACCGCCACTGCACTCTTCCAGCTCTCTTCTTTGACTTTTCTTTCGCTTTCGACACCGTCCATCACCCACTCCTTCTTCACAAACTTCGCCCCTACGTTCCCTCATTTCTACTAAATCTAATCACAAGCTACCTATCATCTCGCTCTTTCTCTGTTACCTACAAATCTTACACTTCCTCTTCTCGCCCTATTCTCGCCGGCGTCCCACAAGGAGCCGTGCTCTCTCCTTTCCTCTTTTCTCTCTTCATAAATGACTCCCCTAGCACCACAGGAGTGAGCGATTTTATCTACGCTGACGACGTAGCGTTCGCAGTTAAAGATAGTCGAATCAAATTCGCCATTGCCAAACTACAGCGTGCCGCAAATGCACTCGCGAATTGGAGTGCGGAAAACGGCCTCACGCTCAATGCGCAGAAATGCCAGGCAATCCTTTTTACTCACAAACTTTCTCACAACGCGCACACGGTCGCGCCCATCCGACTACACGCACACTCTCTCCAGTGGCAAGACGAAATTAAATACCTAGGCGTCACTTTTGACCGACGCCTAAACTGGAAAGCACACCTACAAAAAACACGTAAAAATATGACACAGCGAATACACCGTCTTCTTCCCCTCTTCAGAACCAAATCCCTTCAGGATAAGGTAAAAATCCGCCTGTACCTCGCGTGCGTACGGAGCGCGGGGCTCTACGCGTGCGAGGTGTGGGCGGCGGCCGCGGGAACGCGCCGTGAGAAGCTCACGCGCGCCGAACACTCTTTTATTCGCGCCGCTTTCAAGCCCCCACCCGGAACAATTCTTGACACAGAACTCACTAACAGAAACACCAACACAATCGCCTCCGCCATACACACACTTGCCACGGAG
This sequence comes from Teleogryllus occipitalis, assembly GCA_011170035.1. NCBI lineage: Eukaryota > Metazoa > Arthropoda > Insecta > Orthoptera > Gryllidae > Teleogryllus > Teleogryllus occipitalis. Next base: position 3,328 of record BLKR01008503.1, read on the forward strand.
AGAATCACAAACATCTTTACAAACATCCATCTCCACCCCCACTTCCAGCCTTTCACACAATATTACACAAAAAAATCAAGACACAAAATCAGAAAACTCCCCACAGACATAATCTTCCAAAAACCACCATAGCTTACCTATCACTTGCACACAACATATTCACACCACACAATAAACACTAAACACAAGAACATTTTCCCTCACATCAGGAATGCACCGGCCTCCGCAGTTCACCAGAAATCACGCCCATTTTCTATCATCTCTCACATCATTTCACCCATATGCAAAATGTAAATAAGTGTAAAAATTTGTCCCGCATCTCACATTAATAATAATTCATCTCTTGTAACATTCATGTATGTATCACCCTCACCATCACTCCATCTTTCATTTCCCCCTCATCACAAATTAGAATTAAGACTATCATTATACTACCATTGCATTTAAACCAATCTTTGTAAATAATAAATTGTCATTTTGCATTCAAATTACTGTACCATTGTAAATATCATTCTACTGTGTCATTGTAAATATAAACTCATCACTCATATAGAAAATATTTTTGACTAGGTAAACTAATTATGTTTAATATGCTAGGTGTTGGGTAGGTTAGAATTAACATAAAATCAATTTATTAGGGTGTATAGGCCATTATGAATTTAGGTTATTATGTATTAGGTATTAGGAATTAGGCCATTAGGTAAATTAATTACGTTCATTATGTAAGGTGTTGGGTAGGTTAAATTTAACAGATAATCAATTAATTAGGTTTTATAGGTTATTACGAATTTAGATCACTATGTATTACTTATTAGGTCATTTATTGGTTGCGGGTAGGTTAAGATAGGTTAAGTCATACTGTAAAATACTATTTAATAATATTGTAAAGTACTGTAAAACAAAAACTTGTAAATATCAAATAAATAAGAGACCGGGGAACGAGTGACGACGGGAAATGACTTGGAAAAAACAACATCACTTCTTTTTGGGAGCAGCAAACAAAAACCTACAGAATTAGGTAAAAGAAAATACCTACAAAACCTGAACGAGACAACGCGCGCCGCCCACATATGAGACAATCATAGGGCGGCCGCAAAAGATGAATCAAACAGCAACAAACGAGCACCACTGGCGGAAGAGCTCCCCACAAGGAGCAGGCCGCCATAATTCGGCCATATACGACGTCGGCGCGCACTCATTCCCGAGGCGGACGTCGTCGTAGAAACACTTCGCGTCACTTTGCGTTGCGTTTCTCCTCGTCTTTCGCGTACGTACGATGGCCGATACTAGCGCGTCCGGAGCGGCGTCCGCGGCTGCTGCGCCACCTGCGGAAGCCGGTTCTCCGAAGAAGAGCAAGTCGGGCGGCAGCGCGGCGAAGAAGCCGCGTTCAAAACCCGCGCATCCTCGCACCTCCGAGATGGTGTACAACGCCATCAAGAGCCTCAAGGAGCGCGGAGGTTCTTCCCTGCAAGCCATCAAAAAGTACATCACGGCGAATTACAAGGTGGATTCCGAGAAGCACGCGCCGTTCATCAAAAAGTACTTGAAGTCGGCCGTCAGCACCGGCGACCTCGTGCAGACTAAAGGTGATTATCTGTGCATTTTTTTTTTTTTTTCCTTTATTAATGGACATGGTTTACTTGAATTTTTTTTCCAATTGTTGTGATTGTGCGATTCATAACTAACCTCTCGTTTTGTGTTTGTGTGTTGATGTAGGCAAGGGAGCGTCTGGTTCGTTCAAGTTGCCGGCTACTGCCGGAAAGCCCGAGAAGAGCGGCGAGAAGGCCGGAAAGAAGCGCCCGGCGCCCGCTGCGAAGCCGACGAAGAAGAAGGCGGTCGCTGCCAAGGCCAAGAAGGCCGCGGGAGCCAAGGCGGCGGGCGGCAAGCGCAGCGTCACGGCAGCTGCTGCGGTCGCTAAGCGTGGCGCCCCCGCCTCCCCCAAGCAGCCCAAGAAGGCGCCGTCCAAGGTGAAGAAGGTGGCCAAGGCGCCCACCAAAAAACCAAAGGCGCCCAAACCAAAGAAGGTCGCTTCTCCTTCCAAACCGAAGGCGGCCGCCAAGAAAGCTGCTCCCAAAAAGAAGGGATGAAATGGCGCGCGCGCCGTTTCATCAAGTCATTTCCCGGTTCGCGCCCGCGAACCGGTCAAACGGTCCTTCTTAGGGCCATCATATGTTTCGAAAGAGCAAAAATCATAGCCATTTTTTTTCTCCCCATTTTATAATAAAAATCCCCGATACATATCCTAATATTTCCTGTAATTAGAAATTAACGTAATAATACTAAAAAAATGGAAACGTCGAGATCGGTCATTCGTAGGAAATATGTTTGAACTGGTCTCAATATTTAAAACGTTAAATAAAAGAATTAGTGTCGTCCTACATAGGTGAGTAACTTCATTTACTCGAGATTACTTATGAGTAACTGATAACGATCAATGAAGTGACAGGTATTCATTGTTGATTTTCCAGCGAAATGTGAAGTCCTTGCCTCGCTTCGTAATAACTAGCTACTCCCGTCCGAGCACTTCATTGAAGGAGTGTGGTGGTTGTTTAACGACTGCAAATTTAAGAGAAAGCGGAAATGTAATTATAAAATTTTGTCATAGAAACCGATTGCATGTTTAAGATAATTTTCTGTCTTTGCGATACTTAACGTACCACTCTTATAATTATAATTTGCCGACTAGGAACGTAATTGTTTATTGTACAAATAATATGGATTTTATTTAAAAGAATGGGAACGCGATTTTATGATTTGGAAACGACATACATTAATGCTCTTTAAAAGGACGACTTGGTTGGCCCTGAAAAGGGCCGTTATTTGTGACCGAACGAATAAAAAAAAAATTATTCATTCAAGCACGCTCTCCGCGGATGCGGCGAGCCAACTGAATGTCCTTGGGCATGATGGTCACGCGCTTGGCATGGATAGCGCACAAGTTGGTGTCTTCGAAAAGACCCACCAAGTACGCTTCGCTAGCCTCCTGCAGAGCCATGACGGCGGAGCTCTGGAAGCGCAGATCGGTCTTAAAGTCCTGAGCGATCTCACGGACAAGACGCTGGAAAGGCAGCTTGCGGATGAGCAGCTCGGTGCTCTTCTGGTAACGCCTGATTTCACGAAGAGCTACGGTGCCGGGCCTGTAACGGTGAGGCTTCTTCACGCCACCGGTGGCCGGCGCGCTCTTGCGCGCGGCCTTGGTGGCCAGCTGCTTACGAGGCGCCTTGCCTCCGGTCGACTTGCGGGCGGTCTGCTTCGTACGGGCCATCGCGACGGGTTGTGCTCGAGAAGGCGTCCTGACTCGAACTGAAACTCGGGGAACGCTTCTCCCGCGTTTTTATAACCTCTGTACTCCTTCCCTTCGAAACGCCGTTGCGCGCCTCTCACGCTATTCGCCGCTCGTTTCGCTCGCTGCGCCGTCATTGGCCGTCGGGCCCCCACCGCTCGCCGCCCTCGGCCCTCGGAAACGGCCGGTACAAGACCTCGATCGCGCCTACAGCCTGGCGTATTGAGCGAGTAGCTGTCGTGCAGTGAGGACCTGCGTTCGTTTCTTCCGTCACTTCGCCTCTCATCATGACCGGACGCGGCAAAGGTGGCAAGGGTTTGGGCAAAGGAGGAGCCAAGCGCCACAGGAAGGTTCTTCGGGACAACATCCAGGGCATCACCAAGCCAGCTATTCGTCGTTTGGCTCGCCGTGGAGGTGTGAAACGTATCTCCGGTCTCATTTACGAAGAGACCCGCGGTGTGCTCAAGGTCTTCCTCGAGAACGTGATCCGCGACGCCGTCACCTACACCGAACACGCCAAGCGCAAGACTGTCACCGCCATGGACGTCGTCTACGCCCTGAAGCGCCAGGGACGTACTTTGTACGGTTTCGGCGGCTAAGCTGTTTGTAGTCGCTCAACTGAATACATTTCTTGTTGTTGTCGACGGCACAGCTACAACGGCCCTTTTAAGGGCCACCCAAAATATCCCTGAAAGAGCAAAGATGTAATTAATCTCTCTTTAGTTTTTTTTTTTTTTTAAATAATAAATGTGACGTGTAGTGAAGTACGCTCCCATTCCTTACATTATAAAAAATGCCCGACCTCAATTACCGTTGTGTTCGAAATCTGTAACTGGTCTCCATATTTAAAACGTTAAATAAAAGAATTAGTGTCGTCCTACATATGTGAGTAACTTCATTTACTCGAGATTACTTACGAGTAACTGATAACGATCAATGAAGTGACAGGTGTTCATTGTTGATTTTCCTGGGAAATTTGAAGTCCTTGCCTCGCTTCGTAATACGAGTAACTGATAACGATCAATGAAGGTATTCATTGTTGATTTTCCTGCGAAATTTGAAGTCCTTGCCTCGCTTCGTAATAAGTAGCTACTCCCGTCCGAGCACTTCATTGAAGTGAAGTGTGGTTTTAAAGAAGTAACTGATAAATGAAGTAAATATGTAAAGCGACACATATTGATTGTTAATTTTTCTGCGCAATTTGTATTCCTTGCCACGTTTCGTAATAATGAACTACTCCCTCCCGAGCTCTAACGTTACAAGTATTGATTTATTCACCTCACGCAAGAGCTTAGTAAGCATTGCATATTATTAAATTTTGTAAACACGACACTGAATTAACACTATACAGGTATTCGTTTATTAAAGGGTGAAGAAAACAAAACAGCTCGATGATTTGCTCTTTTCGAAAAATATTGTTGGCCCTGAAAAGGGCCGTTCATGCGCAAACATGGCGCAGAAAAAAAAAATTTCTTCAGCACATTTACGCCTTCTTTTCGGTCTTCTTGGGCAGGAGAACAGCCTGGATGTTAGGCAGCACACCGCCCTGTGCGATGGTCACGCCCGACAAGAGTTTGTTCAACTCTTCGTCGTTACGGATGGCCAACTGCAAGTGACGCGGGATGATACGCGTCTTCTTGTTGTCGCGAGCGGCGTTGCCGGCCAACTCCAACACTTCGGCGGCGAGATATTCCATGACGGCCGCCAAGTAGACGGGCGCGCCGGCTCCTACGCGCTCAGCGTAGTTGCCCTTGCGCAGAAGACGGTGGATACGACCCACAGGGAACTGAAGCCCGGCTCGGCTGGAGCGAGACTTGGACTTGCCCTTCACCTTACCGCCCTTGCCGCGACCGCTCATGTCGATTTCAGAGAGAGGACGAAAACACAGAGTACTGCTCTCGAGCAGTTTCCACTCGCTTGTGGCGCGTCGCGGCGCCCCGGCCTATATTTAATAGTTCGGTGCCCCTTCCGCAGGGCGCGCCGTGATCGCCGTTATTCGGCGCGCACCGCCAGTGACCGCTCTCATTGGGCGGCCCCTTCCGCCGCGCGCCCGGGCGCCGAGGAAGGGGTACCGAGGTCATAAATAGGACCACCTCTGCATTCAGCGCCCATTCGCACGTCGTGTGACTTGTCGAACGCACCTCTGTAGTCGACATGCCGCCCAAGACTAGCGGAAAGGCCGCCAAGAAGGCCGGTAAGGCCCAGAAGAACATCTCCAAGGGAGACAAGAAGAAGAAGCGCAAGAGGAAGGAAAGCTACGCCATCTACATCTACAAGGTGCTGAAGCAGGTCCATCCTGACACCGGCATCTCCAGCAAGGCGATGAGCATCATGAACAGCTTTGTCAATGACATTTTCGAGCGCATCGCCGCCGAGGCTTCCCGCCTGGCGCACTACAACAAGCGCTCCACCATCACCTCGCGGGAGATCCAGACGGCAGTGCGTCTTCTTCTGCCCGGCGAGTTGGCAAAGCACGCCGTCAGCGAAGGCACTAAGGCTGTCACCAAGTACACCAGCTCCAAGTAAGCATGCTGTTATTGCAGCTCGCTTTACTTGCGCAGCGTTGGTGCTTGTGTAATCAGCAAACGGCCCTTTTCAGGGCCAACAACATTCGTCATGAAAGAGCAAATGGTGATAAGCCTCAGCCACAACCATTCTGATAAAAATCATAATCAATAAATCGAGAACCCAACCCCGCTCCTATTGTTTCCTAGAGTTCGGTGCGGGACCGATTTTTTTTTAATGGAAAGCATGACGCGTGTTAATAAAAAAAAAAGATGAATGTCATGTTCCGTTACGATTATTATTTATTCCTAACATAGTGCATCAATGATTTATTTTGCCCCAGAAGATGAAATGAAGGCTCCCTCTCGCGTCCATGCTATTACATCTAGCGAGGACAATATTCATCTCATTATTATTGTAAATAAAACAGACGTGTAGTGGTGATGCAGTATATATGGATTATTCAAGAGTGGCGCAATGAATTTAACAACAATAATAATAATAATAATAAAAACCAAAATATCGACGAGATTCCAAGTACGGTCGTGCATGGTGCCGGAAGGCCGCTGATGTTTCATACGAAAAAAAAAGAATACGTCGTTCTAGGTGTTTCAGTGATATTTTACCGTGTCGAGAGGATGTCAAGATCGTCTTACACTCGCGGAAAGTTGGCAGCACTGATCGGTTGCCATGATGGTCTGTAGCAAAGGGCCCATAGAGCGCGATTTTGGCGTAGAGTTTGTACAGGGAAAGAATACGTCGTTCTAGGCGTTTCAGTGATATTTTACCGTGTCGAGAGGATGACAAGATCGTCTTACACTCGCGGAAAGTTGGCAGCACTGATCGGTCGCCATGATGGATTGTAGCAAAGGCCCAGAGAGCGCGATTTTGGCGTAGAGCTTGTACAGGGAAAACGGTTTATGTTTTTATTCAAATTTTGGTGGGCCGAACTCGGCGATTCTGCAGTGCCGAGACGACCCGCGGAGAGGTGGCGGTAAACCGCTCATGCCCTCTCCTGTTTCCAAAAATCAGATTAATATACTGAAGCCCCCGATGGGGACTGTATCAGATATTAAGCTGATAAGAACAGATACTACACTTTGATCTTAGCCAAAAGGCCGAGAAGCGATAACAAATTATGAGTTTATCATTTTCCCCAATCTGAGGGGATTTTTGGCGCCTTTTTCCAAGATTTAAAAAAAAAACAAAAAAAAAACTGAAATTTTTTTTCGACATTTTGAATCGCAAAAATGCGGTGAAGCAGCGCGTGGAAATGGTTCTTTTGGGGCTTATAGGAAGCAGATTTACTTGTTTTGCAACCTACTACCAGAAATTTTCACAATTTAGCGTATTTTTTTGCGAAAATGGCATTTTCAAAAAAGTGCTAGATAGTAGATAGGGACAGAAGGAATCTGGGTCGTCGCGTCGTCCAGTAATGAACAGATACAGACAATACTATGTTTTTAAGTCAAAAAAACATCTTCTTCTTCGATATGTCTCGCGTTCAGAGCGGTCGGACATTGCTGACACCTTGAAACACGACGTTTTGCAAACCCCGGCGACGGCGCGCACCACCTCCGAACGTTTGAATTTCGCCCCGAAATACCTCCTTCGAGCCCATTGGTCGATTTCGGTCCGCGACCTTGGCGTTCGCCCAATGGTGAGAACCTCGTTTCGGCTGCGAAACAGAAGGAAAAACCACAGGTTTTGAAAGGAAATTAATGAATGCTATGTAATTCTGTGTACTTCCCTGATATATTTAACGCAACATTCATGAAGATTTTCTTTCCTAAATTCGCCTTGTCAGCAGAAATCTATTTCCAAAATGTGCTACAATTGACGCTACACACTACGAAATCCAGCTTTCTGAAATTCGTCAAAGTAATGCTCTTATGATTACGAAGAAAACTCTTATAATGACAAACAATGCACTTACGATCACGAACATAACACGTACTTCCATCCCGATTATTGTTGTTGGTGTGGTTGCTGGCGTTTCACATGAGGGTGGAGGGGGAACTTTGCTACGCAACACGCCGAAGCAATCAGTTTCGCCCGCGGCAGCTAGGCGAGCGGACGTGAAGACGGTCTGTCGTGTATGTAGATTAGTTTTATACGTCTTTCCAAAAGATGTGAATTATTACTGAATCAAATGGTTGTAACAAAATGTTTTGTTTTTCAGATTCTTTCTCCCGTCTCTGCGTGCCGTCACGAGCTAGCAGAAAACGAGTAAGTCCAATTTTTTTTTTTACCATCGATTTGGTATATTCGCAAAATCTGTGGCACCACTCTCTAATCTTTGCCTTCTTCACAGAGCAATTGCAGCACGGCCCCCACTGAGAGAATATCGGCTGTTTACGTGCGGTACGTATTTATTCGTCATTCTAAGAAATAGAAATATTGGTTCGTGTAGTGAGCGTGTGTTTCTAGTGCAGTGGCCAGCTTTAGTCAAGTGCGAAAAGCAGTGTTTTTTGTAATCGAATAGTGAATAATTGTTGATTTCGTCTTCTAGTGCAGTGAAATTCATTAGTTATCAGATGTATGGTGTTGTTATTTCATGCGTAATAGAAATATCATTGCAAAATGAAATATCCAGTGTAGGGAACGTGTGAGTGATTCATCATTTTATCAGCTGATTTTGACCCAGAATGTTAGGAGGGGATATTTTCGTTTCACAGGAAAGAGGAAAGGCGCTGTGCACGTGATTTTTTTCGCCTCTCTTCTTTGTACAACGTAATTCTCTTCGAGTTCGGTACGCAGTTGTTATCAGATATAAAGCGAGTGTTTTGAATTGTAGCGTAACGTAAATGAAAGGAAATGATTGCTAGTTATTCAATGTAATCGAGCGATAAACAGAGCGTTCGTCATTTTACTAGCATTGTCTGTTCCTTTTGAGCTCGCGTACGATGTGAGAGGAAATTGCTCATTGATTTTCGCTGCTCTCGCTCTCTGTTCTCTTTACAACAATTACCATTCTATAGCTGTGGGCATCACTTGGAAACTGTTCGCTTCCTAGAAAATAATTGTTGATTTCATGTATTAGGGCTGTGATGTGCGATTGTTATCTCGAGATAAGGTGCTGTTACTTCTTGCGCAATAGAATTGAAAGGAAATCATCTCGTGGCGTGCAATTTATACAGTGTGGTGAACGCAGTCATGTTTATCATTATACCAGCTTGTATAATCGGATTTCGTTTTATTTCGTACGTAATTGTTAGGCGTAGGAAAGTGAGATATTTTCGTTACCTCGTGAATTCCGTACCAATATGTTCTCTTTGAATTCACTAGTACGAAACATTGACTATAATAGTAGATTTTTTTTGTGTTCATAGTACGGAATTGTTAGTTATTGCGTAACGTCAATGAAAGGAAATGATTGCGTGGCGTGTAGTGACTGTGATAATCGTCTCATTTTACTAGCATTGTCTTGCTTTCGAGCTCGCGTACGTGATTGTTACGCGAACGATGTGGGAATTGTTACATTGTGCGCGTATGAATTTCTCAACAATGTCTACGTGTTCTATTCGATATCTGTAAGCACGATCACGAAACTATTGTTGATTTTGAGTAGTAGAGCTGTGATACGTATGAAACTGTGGGAACGGTTGATAATTATTGCGCAACAGAAATGAAAAGTAAATTCGCTGAGCATTCAGTGTAGTGAATGAATGTGATTATTTGTGAACCGCTCTCACTGGTTGCAGTTGATTTTGCCTACTTTTTCTTCGTGTTCTCTTCGAGTTCTATTAGGCGCCGCTGAGGAACAGTGATTAATTGTTGTTTTGTGGTTCTAGTGTGCAGTGATATGTAATTTATACGACCATGTATAGTAATGGGAATCGTCTGTATAAAGATCGGTAGAATGTGGTTACACCTCTTTTATTTAGTGCTCGCGTATGTGAACCGCTGGGTGAGGAAAGTGTGTTTTCTGCATTGTGTGATGAGTTGTTCTTATTACAACAATTTTTATTGTTTTTTCGGGACTTTTGGGCACAGCTACAGGAAATCGTTGTTTATTTCGTGTCTTGTACATTGAAATCATTTGTTATCATATGTAATAGTAAAGAATGAAAATTATTGCGTGGTGTGCAATGTATTCTGTGCAGTGAATGTGAACGTGATATCCTCAGTGATTCTTTTTCAGTTCACACAGCTCTTGTTACAGGTATTTCTTCGAGTATTATTCGGGTTATGTTAGGCTGAGCTGTGAAAGAGTGTGATGACTTGCTACTGTGATTTATTGATTGTTTAAATAGTGTAAAGAATTTAAATAATTTTAGTGCGAAAGAAAACAGTGATAAACACTGTGTGGCGAGTAGTGCAGGCAGTGAAGCGATTCTGTGTGGTGTTTTTAATTCGACTCGGAGCAATGAAGGTGTGCGATGGCTTGCTGAAATGAATAATTGTTTATTTTGTGTTCCTGTGCGTCTTGCAATGTGATGTAGTTTTTGTTTTTGATTCTTGTGTACTATGAGCTGTCAATACAATCTTTTGTTATGTAATGGTAGGTGAGTGCTCTTAAATGATAGGTTGTTAGCAATCACCTCAGTGAATATCTGATACATTCGTGTGGTAAGTTTACTGTGGGCTGGGGTTAGCTCGAGACCTCAAAAAAAGGGCAGGAATGTGTTACTATTTAAAGGATCTCTCTCTGTATCACAGCCCAAGTTTATTAACCATCGATATCTAAGGTGAACACTGTTGCTAACTTTTCAGGCCAGCTGCCATTTCAATAGATTTCTTTGGCTCACTCTTACGAAATGCATAGAAACAGGGATAATATAATGTGTTCATGATGTTGAATGGGATTTGTGCAGTTCAGAGAAAGAGGGATGAAGATAATGATAATAATATGAAAGTTCCTTCTTTCACAGAACAGTTTACATTTTCATTTTTGTTTGTTTGTTTGTAGTTTTTTCGCTCAGTAGATTGTAAAATGTGTGCTTCTGTTCTAGGTCTGGAGCTGCTGTTCTGTTGGTGACCAGTGACAGTTTGTGATTTGAAGCAAATACTGTTCTTGCTAGTATTCTACATTTTGTTAGAATTTTATGAATGCAACCCTAAACTAAAATGTATTATTCACTATTGAGAAATCAATAAGTAAAAGTTTAATATATTATTAATTTAAACCTTCAAATCATCCTTTTGCTCTTACATCAATCGAAAATCGTTTTCTTGTGTCATATTTTCACAGTCACAGCAGCCAGGCAGAGCGCTGAAACAGAGAACAAGGTATTTATTTCATGCTTGCTAAAACTTCATGACGGTGTATTAGCGAAATGCTCATTTGAAACTCCAGTGACGAGTGCTTCATTCCATCTATTTGTAGGCTATATTCACGCGAAGCCGAACGGTACAGTGGTGTAGAGGTTAGGAGGGGCAATATAGCTATTCGAAAGGTAGTTATTATAGGAAATACGTACCAAAGGTGATACATTTTTAGACGTTATTGTTTAGGGTTGGCCAGTGATTATCCCACTGATTCGGAGTACATATTTATTGACGTGGAACAGAGCGGTTAAGTCGTTCTCAATGCAAGCTGTAAGAATGAAGGTTATGGATGGAAAAGCGTAGAGTATCTTAGTTTAATGATATTCGCGTCATGATTTTCCCACTGTTACGTAATTCTGAATGCCACGTACTGTTTGTAAAGAGCCGATGTTAATGCAGTGAGTAGACAAACGAAAAATGAGACGTGTAGTTTTGAAAACGGTCTCTCTATCGTGTATGTTATTACTTCCGTTCCTACAGCATCCTACCAATCATTCGCAATATGTATTACAAGGCGTTTTCTCTCTCTTTCTCTCACGTTTCCTAAACGTGGGATTTAATTAAATATAAATTAGAACGCGGTCAGGGCAGTGTTTCACTGAAGAAATAAATGAAGGTGAAAATCAGAATGTGCAACCTCTCGGCGAATTTTTTTTTGTTTTGTTTTGCGCACTGTGGCTTATGTATAATTGAAGGACATGTAGAATGTATTCTTTTTACTTAGAAAAGTAGAGTTAATTGCGTCTTAAAGCAAAAAGTGCGCAGTTTCAGTGAAAATACTCGTTTCAATTCCACAACCGTTCGTCTCGCAAAATCACAGCGGTATATAACTCGTAATGTTTGCACTACTTGCAGTCGACATGTATTCGTTTCGTGTGTGGCACGTAGGATATGAGTGTGATGGAATTCATCTTCTTATAATGTGGAAATTAGTACTCGTTGCCCGCAGTTACATATATTCTTGTTTTGGTTTAATGTGTACTCGGTGAAGTGAGTTTCGGGCGTAGAAAGTGTGTGTGCGTGTCGTTCTGCTGTGGACGTGCAATGTTCCTTCTTTCTTTTAATCATTCGGGCGCGGCTAGGCCTCAGGGTGATGGTTTGAATAATAGTTGATGTACTGCGCGGTGATACGCGTTCGCATTACTACAGGGAAGGTGTTTTCATTTATTTCGTGATAGCAATGTTACGTCATCATAGCGTGCAATGTGCTCGGTGTTGCAATCATGTGATTTTCTTCTTCTGTTTATCATGTTAACAGATGATACGAGCATAATCGTCTGTCGTTTTATTTTGAGCAAACAAACCTGAATGTTAGGCGTAGGATATGAGAGAAAAGTTTGATACTTTCCTTTCATTGGATTAGGAAAGGCAGTTCCCGCGAATTTCGTCTCGTTCTTTCTATAACATAAGGCGCGTGTTCAGTTCGAAATCACAAGGCACTACTACGAAACGGCTTGCTACATTGCAAACAACGGTTTATTTCGGGTCCTTTGCAGTGATGTATGTAAATAGAGATTTGGTTTTTAGTTCATTATTGCGTACCTGAAGAAAGAAAGAAATTAATTGCGTGGAGTGTAAAATATTCAATGCATTTCAAAGTGAATCTCAAACCGTTCATCGTCTAACCAGCTGATAAACGGTTTTCGTTTTGTTTTGTGCTAGCGCACGTGAATGTTAGGCGTAGGAAACGAGAGAGAGAGAGAGAGGTTTGTTTGTTTTCGTTTTATAGGAATGGGAAGGGCAGTGTGCGGCAATTTCGTGTTTCTCGTTCGCTCCTCTTTATGCAATATGAGTTCGCTACTACGGCGTTCACTGTAGTGAATGACAGAATGCACACATGTGATGTTTATGAACCTCTCTCACAGTTATTGTTACAACATTTTCTCGGTTTTCTCTTCGAGTTCTAGTTCTACTAGTTGAGGGTACCGAATTGTAGTTTCATTATCTTTTTTTGTGCTCGCGTATGGGAGTTGCTGATAGAAGGCTTTCTTCGAGAATTTATTCGGGTTCAGTTCGGCTGAGCTGTGAAAGTGTGTGATGGCATGATACTGTAAAGTATTGAATGTTTATGTGTGCAGGGGTTAGACCGAGAGACGTTGTTGCAGGAATGTGTTATTTCGTAGATTATTGTATCTGCCTCTCTCTCTCTGTTTCCAAGAAGTGGGGGGGAAAGGGCGTGGGATGTAATTCAAAAATGTTTGAACGCGGTCAGGGCAGTGTTTCACTGAAGAAATAAAAGAAGGTGAAAATCAGAATGTGTAACCTCTCGGCAAAAACTATGGCATATGTATTAACCAAAGGTCGAGTGCTGCATGTCTTTTCGTTTTGGGCGATTCTATTTACTAACACAAGTAGTGTTAATTGCGTCTCAAAGCAGAAAGTGCACCGTTGCAGTGAAAATGCTCGTTTCAATTCCACAACCGTTGCTCTCGCAAAATCACAGCGGTATATACCTCGTAATGTTTGCACTACTTGCAGTCGACATGTATTCGTTTCGTGTGTGGCACGTAGGATATGAGTGTGATGGAATTCATCTTCTTATAATGTGGAAATTAGTACTCGTTGCCCGCAGTTACATATATTCTTGTTTTGGTTTAATGTGTACTCGGTGAAGTGAGTTTCGGGCGTAGAAAGTGTGTGTGCGTGTCGTTCTGCTGTGGACGTGCAATGTTCCTTCTTTCTTTTAATCATTCGGGCGCGGCTAGGCCTCAGGGTGATGGTTTGAATAATAGTTGATGTACTGCGCGGTGATACGCGTTCGCATTACTACAGGGAAGGTGTTTTCATTTATTTCGTGATAGCAATGTTACGTCATCATAGCGTGCAATGTGCTCGGTGTTGCAATCATGTGATTTTCTTCTTCTGTTTATCATGTTAACAGATGATACGAGCATAATCGTCTGTCGTTTTATTTTGAGCAAACAAACCTGAATGTTAGGCGTAGGATATGAGAGAAAAGTTTGATACTTTCCTTTCATTGGATTAGGAAAGGCAGTTCCCGCGAATTTCGTCTCGTTCTTTCTATAACATAAGGCGCGTGTTCAGTTCGAAATCACAAGGCACTACTACGAAACGGCTTGCTACATTGCAAACAACGGTTTATTTCGGGTCCTTTGCAGTGAAATGGAAATGTAAATAGAGATTTTGTTTTTAGTTCATTATTGCGTACCTGAAGAGAAAGATATTAATTGCGTGGAGTGTAAAATATTCAATGTAGCGAATGCATTTCAAAGTGATTCTCAATCCGTTCATCGTCTAACCAGCTGATAATCGGTTTTCGTTTTGTTTTGTGCTAGCGTACGTGAATGTTAGGCGTAGGAAACGAGAGAAAGGTTTGTTAGTTTTCGTTTCATAGGAATGGGAAGGGCAGTGCACGGCAATTTCGTGTTTCTCTTTCTCTCCTCTTTATGCAATATGATGCTCTCTTCGAGTTGGCTACAACGGCGTTCAGTGCAGTGAATGAAAGAATGCACACATGTGATGTTTATGAACCTCTCTCACATTGTTACATTTTCTCGGTTTTCTCTTCGAGTTCTATAACGCACCGCTATGAAACAGAGCAATGGATTGTTACAGTGATTAATTGTTGTTTTCGGGTTCAGGTGTACAGTGATTCGTAATTTGTTTTCTATAGAATGACCTTGTAAATTATTGCGTAATGGGTGTGAAAGGAAATCGTTGCAATGTAAAGTGATGGTTCGAAAGCTTTCCTGTGATCGCCTTTCGCACGTCATTTTACTAGTTGAGGGTACCGAATTGTAGTTTCATTATATTTTTTTGTGCTCGCGTATGGGAGTTGATGATAGAAGGCATTCTTCGAGAATATTTTATTCGGGTTCAGTTCGGCTGAGCTGTGAAAGTGTGTGATGGCATGATACTGTAAAGTATTGATTGTTTATTGAGTGTAAAGAATTTTAATAATTTGTGCGAAAGAAAAGAGTGCAG
>BLKR01008504.1:0-18306 GCA_011170035.1 Teleogryllus occipitalis
GAGAGAGAGGTTACTTATGTCGACGTCCTATGTGAAAAGTATTTTTGGGCATCATATAGAAGTAAAAATAGCAATTCCATAGAAATTTTGGCATTTGTAAAAAAACCGAATTGCTATGGGTATTCGTTCGAAGGAGATGCTGTGTTCGTCCGGGAGCGCCAGGGAGAGGCTGGGCAGTGCCCACCGAGTGTCTCCTGCGCGGATGGGCAGCTGCCTGAGACCAAGGACGCCGCAGGACGCGGGGCGTACAAGGCCATTGCGTAACGGTTAAAGATGGTCCCCAGAATTATTTTGCTCCTGGGCGGAGTCTTGCTGCAATAATTCTTAATACTGGAATGTTCACGAAATGCATCATAGTACATTATGAAATGATATAATGATGGGTATTAATACACGAGTGTGATATTAAGATACGAGCGAGGAACGAGCGAATATTGAAAGCTTCACCAGAGTGTATTAATACCTATTACATCAAGTTTCATACGGTATTTGTTCTACGATTAATGGTAACTTTTGTAAGTTAAACTTTTACATTGAATCGTTTCGTTACATTGAATCGTGGCAGATGACATGCAGAATTCAGCCAAGGCCACCTAGCGGACAGTCCCCTAACCCTACCCTCTCCTACCTTGTCGCAGGTGGCTTTGGTTAGCAGTCCGCCTGCGAGGGAGTACTGCGCTAGTCCAATAGGATCAATGTGAAATTACCATCCAATTTATTTTAAATAATAATACACGTAAAAATTATGGATAATAAAAGAAATTAACATATATAATATTAAATGCAATTTTAATATACACAATCGAACGAAATATTTCCTTCTTGCAGAAACGAGTGTTTACAACAAACAACAAATTACATAATCTAATGTTTCACAATGATTAAGTATCAATACAATACTCTTCTCTGTGATTGGTCAAGAACCTGTAAAATTATGAAATCTGTAACGTAATGACTATCATTATGCAACTGGATGCAGGCCATCAAATGACAGAATTATACAATGTGAACAGAAAAAACGTTTTACGAAATTCGTATCATAACATCTTTCTACCAAAACTTACTAATTCGAAAATAACCATTACCATTTCTTTGCGTCAAATAAATCACTCCATTTTTTTCTTGGTCATTTTCTGGAAAGGTGGCTGCTCGTAAATATTGCAAATCCACCGCGATGGGTCTTGCGTGCGCAGAGAAACGCGGAGCGGGCAGGCCGTGCTAGGAAGGTGCGCCATGGCCAACATTCTCTCAAACGTCACGTTTTTACGTACGTTAATAATATCAAGATAATTGTTTCGAAAAGGAGATTATTTTATTAATAGAAAATATTCTACGACACACTATTGACAGCTACATTGCGTTTTGTAGCAAGATTTTTAGAACAAAGTGTTCTAACGTTTACAAAGTAGATAAATCGTTTTACATATTCTTATCGTAGCATTTTATTACAAAAAATTACTATTTTGTGAATAACTAAAACTATAAATAATAATATAACTAATACTGGTAATGTAATAACTAAACTAATACTGGTAAAAATATAATACTGGTATTATATTTTTTATAATATTCATATTTTTATACAATGCGACCTGTTTTTTATCACGTCTTTCTAACAAACCTGGACCCTAGATTTTATGATGAAGAAAAATTTAGGGTTGAAACGTCAAAGAAATAAATTGAAAACATTTTTCAGTGTCTGTTTTAATAAGGTCAGAAAACTATTACAATTAAACGAGATAAACTATAACACATTCCTCACTGATTTTTGCGTTAAATTTTTTCTAAATTTTTCTTGGTGATTTCCGGCTGCTCATAAACCCACTGCAATGGGGCTCTACAGCACGGAGAAACGTGAAAGGGACAGCCCGTGCTAGGACACGCACACATTGCCCAGGTCCACTCACACGTTACATTTCTACGTATGTTAACTATCCAATGAATTTTTTTCCGCTAATGAGATCAGGCACACTTAACGGCGATATTGAGTTTCGTAATATGATTTTTACAACACCAGCGTTTATAAAGTGTATTAAAAATTTTACAAATTAGAATCGTAACATTTTATTTACAAAAATTGCTATTTCATAAATAACTATTACTGCTTTTGTAATTTTTGTAAGATATTCACAATGTTTGTAAAATGCTGCCTAATTATTATTAAGTTCTTTCAAAAAACCTGGACCCCAGAGTTGTTAAAAAAGACCCCGTCTAGCGTCGCATCATCAAAGAAATGAAGCACTGAAAAAATATTTTAGTGTCTGTTGTAATAAGATCAGAAAACTTACAATTAATCGAGATAACAATCGTTAACATATTCTTCAAATATTACTGATTTTTGGGTCAAATCTATTTCTAGCTTTTTCTTGACTTCCGGAGCTGGCGGCTTGTCTTAAATTCATGGCGATGAGTCTCTCCACCGCGGAGAAACGCGAAAGGGACAGCCCGTGCTGGGAGTCACACCCACATCCTTCACCCATCGTTACACTTCTACGTACGTAAATTTTATAAAGACAATTGTTTCGAAACGGAGATCACTTCAGTAATGGAGAATACGCATCGTGTACTATGGTTCTCTTTTAACAGCCAGTGAGAAACGACTGATCTAACGTTTAAAAAGTGGATAAAACGTTTTACATATTCGTTACAATTACAACTATTACAATTAAATGATTTAACAAACGTTAACACATTCCTGAAATATTACTATTTTCGTGTGTCAAATAAATCTACTTCTAAATTTTCTTGGAGATTTCCGGCTGCTCATAAATCCACGGCGACGGGGCTCACCAGCACGGAGAAACGTTAAAGGGACAGCTCGTGCTAGGAGACGCACACATCGCCCAGATCCACACATACGTCACTTTTGAACGTGCATCAATTACATAAAGACAATTGTTTGGAAACAGAGATCAGTTTAGTAACAGAGTATATTCTTCAACTCACGATTAACAGCTTCATTAAAATTCGTAGCAAGATTTTTAGAACACCATTGTTCTAACGTTACAATAAAACGTTTTACATATTCGTATCGTAGCACTTTATTATCAAAAATTACTACTTCGTAAATAACTAATACTAGTGTTGTATTTTTTTATAGCATTCATATTTTTTTTTACAATGCTACCTGCTTATTACCACATCTTTTCAAGAAACCTGTACCCTAGAGTGGTTGAAAAAGACCCCTTCTAGCTTCCAAACATCAAAGAAATTACGTATTGAAAAACTATTTTAATATTTTTTTATTAAAGTCAGAAAACGATTACAATTAACAAATTCCTTAACTATTACTGTTTTTGTGCGTCAAATAAATCTATTTCTACATTTTCTTGGTGATTTCCGGCTGCTCGTCAATCCACCGCGATGGGTCTCTCCAGCACGGAGAAACGCGGAGGGGACAGCCTGTGCTAGGGGACGAGCGCCGTCGCTCACGTTCACTTTTACACGGTATCGGGAGCGGTAGCTCAGTGCATCAACTGATGTCACTGCAGCGCCTCTGACTGGGAGGTCCTAGGTTCCCACTCCCCACGGCGGCAGGATTTTCGACACTAGCTTTTCAGCTAAGTCGAATTCAGTCGCTGTCTGGAGGAGAAGTCTAGCGGCCGACTGCTCTGATCGGTAGTTTTCCGTGATTACTCCGATCAACATCAGGCGAATGCCGGAGCAGTACCCTACCGAACGGGCCACGGACCGCGCGCGATCTGTCCTTCCTCTTCCTTGTCCTATCCTCTCCCCTTACACACACACTTACACTAACATGCACTACACTACCACAGATTCCGGGAGACTGGTCGGGAGCTTAGAGCTTGTCCCGGCTGGGGCGGTGCCCCGCATGTGGGAGAGTCCTGGTTAGGGGGAAACCCCACTAGCCGACGGTAGGTCGACGCCGGATCTCGCCATCCAGCGAGGGAATATCAGCGTCGTCTTACGAGAGAAAAAACATGCACTACACTAACGGGACTAATGACCAGAGCAGTTGACGCGCCCGGAAACACGAAAAAATCAATCAATCAACAAATTCCTTAACTATTACTGTTTTTGTGCGTCAAATAAATCTATTTCTAAATTTTCTTGGTGATTTCCGGCTGCTCGTCAATCCACCGCGATGCGTCTCGCTTTGCGCGGAGAAACGCGGAGGGGACAGCCTGTGCTAGGGGACGTGCGCCGTCACTCACGTTCACTTTTACACGGTGCCACGCGCCGCGTGTATGCAAACGATAAGCGCCGAGAGCGCGGCCAAGCGAGAGCCAACTGTTTTCCGCGGAAGCCACATCTCGCGTTGCTGCTCATGATATCACCCCCCACCCCACCCCACCCCACCCCCTTCGGATTCGGTGGTATAACGGTCAGCGTAGCGGACTGTTGTACCCGAGATTGCGGGTTAGACACCCGATCGAATCCGTGGATTTTTAAGGGCGAAAAAATCCTTAGTACGCCTTCCTTCGGAGGGGAAGTAAAGCCGGCTGTCCCATGTAATAGATTTACTGCATGTAAAAGATCCTCAAGCCTAAAAGAAGCCTCTGAGCAAAATTGAGATCCGCCTGTGTCTTCGCCCAAGATAATACCTCCTTTCTCCGCTAGGTGGTGAAAGAGGCGCAGCGAAATTTGCGAGGTTAGACGGAAGAGTGGGCCTGACGGCCCGAGTCTCGCCACGTAAAATAAGGCATTAACTATAACTGTAACTAACTATACCCCCACCGCCAACGGCCACGCCGGACTGAACGCGGTGTTACGTTGGAGTAGATATTCGCGATAATCGCAGGCACGGTGATGAGATTGTTAAAGCTGGGAGGTTCATGCGATTGCAGGTTTTTCGGTTAATTGTCGTATCTTTCTAAAATGTAAACTCTGTGGGTTTCATGGCGAAATATACACATTTTCCTTGCTTGTAATGCATACTAATGCCTGCAGCATACATGTTGCTGAATGACTCAATACCAAACGGTTTTCCAAAAAGATGCAAGCACACTGCTAGTTTTTTTTATTGATTGATTAGTGATTTCGGGTGCGTCAACTGCTAAGGGCAATAGTCCCGTAAGTGTAGTGCATGTTTTTTCTCGGGAGATGGCGGTGATCTTTCTCCGCTGGATGGCGAGATCCGGCGCCGACCTAGCGTCGGCTAGTGGGGTTTCCCTCAACCAGGACTCTCCCACCAGCGGGGCACCGCCCCAGCCGGGATAAGCTCTGAGCTCCCGGCCGGTTTCCCGGAATATGTGGTAGTGTAGTGCCCTGTACTGGAGAAACTTTAATTCTCACTATTCGAAGATGTTACACTGTATGGTTAATCTGATCATGGTGAGAGTTCACATAATCGTATACTAGGTCACGACGAGAAACAAAATTATTATTTGGAATGTTGAGTTACCGTATATCGTGAAGGAAAGCGTGTGGAAGCAAATGTTTGTCTGCCTTCCATATAATACATTAAGCAAAAACTTGTCAAAATACTCAACGCCCACATTACATCATGTGATGTGTAAATATCTTTTACCAATTATGAGTTATTGTCTGTTAAGTTATTCCCAAATAATAGAATATCTTCGCTTCATTTTTATGACTACTGTAAAGGAAAAAATACGAGAATCTGCATGTATCCGAGTTAAATTTTGGCATCGCCTCAGTCTAGACACGCCATAGGCTACCGAGAGGCCTCCCGGCATTTGTGTTAGTGTAGTGCATGTTAGTGTAAGTGTGTGTGCAAGGGGAGAGGATAGGACAAGGAAGAGGAAGGAACGATCGCGTGCGGTCCTTGACCCGTTTATTAGCGTACTGCTCTGGCATTCGCCTGGTAATGATGGGAAAAAGCACGGACAACTATCGGTAGATCGGTAGCAAGGACAACCGGTAGTTCGGAGCAGCCCGTCGCTGGAATTCTCCTCCAGACAGCGGCTGAATTCGACCTAGGTATATAACTAGAATGGAAAATCTTGCCCCCGCCGGGAATGGAACTCTAGGACCCCTGAGCCACCTCAGCAGGTGCAGCATTGGAGGCTAAAACGCCTATTGCGCCATTAGATGCTAAAAAACCTATTTAAACATCAGATACTCAGCATATCTCAGATACTCAGATACTCAGCACTCTTATATCAGCATTAAATTCAGCGTTAGTATTTTTAATGACCTTCAAATTGAATATTTTAAAATTTCTTGCCTGGTCTACAATATTCTCGAAAAAATAATTGCTCTGAAGTTGGCGGCAACTCGGAATTCTGATAATTTCGCCACCTGGGTACAATATAAAAATGTCGACACGCCACAAAGTGTTCGCAGATGGATTTGATGGTGGTAATAAACTGGGGAAGGAAGATATACGAGGTGCTTCTCGTACCTCACATCACAGCGAGAAAGCACGTATGTGTATTTCGGGTGGTTTCGAACCTGGATCCCGCATCTTCTTGTTGATTGATTGATTGATTTTTTCGTGTTTCCGGGCGCGTCAACTACTGGGGTCATTAGTCCCGTTAGTGTAGTGCATGTTTTTTTGGGAGATGGCGGTGATCTTCCCCCGCTGGATGGCGAGATCCGGCGCCAACTTACCGTCGGCTAGTGGGGTTTCCCCCTAACCAGGACCCTCCCACCAACGGGGCACCGCCCCAGTCGGGACAAGCTCTAAGCTCCCGACTGGTCTCCCGGAATATGTGGTAGTGTAGTGCATGTTAGTGTAAGTGTGTGTGTGTAAGGGGAGAGGATGGGACAAGGAAGTGGAAGGAAAGATCGCGCGCGGTCCGTGGCCCGTTTGTTAGGGTACTACTCCGGCATTCGCCTGGTGTTGATCGGAGAAACCACGGAAAACTACCGATCAGAGCAGCCGGCCGCTAGAATTCTCTTCCAGACAGCAGCTGAATTCGACCTAGCTGAAAAGCTAGTGTCGAAAATCCTGCCGCCGTCAGGACTCGAACCTAGGACCTCCCGGTTAGAGGCGCTGCAGAGACATCAGTTGATGCACTGAGCTACCGCTACCGGTCCGTATCTTCTTGTATTACAGCTGTATTGCATACTCAAGGTTTCTTGCGTAAGGGCTGAAAAGGCATTGAGAATACCGGTAAAATACCGCTATTTTTTTAGTATGTCTTCCAAATACCTTCATTGTTTTGTATCGGTAAAATAACTTTATTGGACGTCTTTACCGGTATGTCGTGCATGAACGTTTCAACGGTTTTTTCAATGGATAGTAATGTCACACCCACCATTTATACAAACCTATAAAATAACTTCAGTAAGTTTACAAATTTGGGAAATGCTTATTAATAAAATAAAAATATAATTTCACAAGTATTACTTACTAATTAAATAATTATTTCATTGTTGATTTTATGTTTATACATTTTTAAGCTCTGTTTTGATTCTGGACATAAATGAATATGCACTATCTGTGCACATTTTTCTGAGCTCTATGGGGGAATGTAGATATTAACATAATCGTTCTTCATTTTCTCGCTGCATTAAGTCGATTCCTTCACATAAAGCAAACGGTAAACGAAACATCCGACCATCGTTTACTCGCACAAATGTCAAATACTCGAGACGACACAAGAAAGTTGTTTCGCAAAATTAAGTTTGATTCTCTTATACATTTAGAATGCGGTTATACAAAAAAAATAGCGTATGCAACTCGTTTATAATGTTGCTTTATTACATTCGTACAAATTCGAAAACTCGCCCCTAATGTCGCTCGTTTTCAAAACATGTACTCATACATTAAAGCTTAACATTACAAACTAATTGCATAAACCACTATTATTAAACGGGAGCGAATATTTTCAAAACAATTCTTGCCAAAAAAAGCTCGTTTCTGCTTGAATTCATAATTATTTTCACATTTATTTGAAAAGTTATAATAGAAACATATCGCCTGGCTCATATTTTAACCCACTCGTTCACCGTAATCCGTTCACAGGCGGAATACATTTCAAAATACAATTGCGGAAGTCTTAAAGTCTCGTAGCGTGTTAGACAACAATATCATCCGTTCAGTCCTGCCCATGGCTTGCTGGAGATTTAAGATGTAGCATATCTGATAATGAAATGGTTGACGGTGCACAAAATATGTATACTCCCTTCACAAGGAAGTGCACCTTCTATTCATAGCTTTCGTTTCATAGGAACTCCAAGATTCTGCTTTTTATTTTTATTAAATGTTTCTTTCACGGAGAATATATATATATATATATATATATATATATATATATATATATATATATATATATGGGTTACATTCTAATTTACCTAAAATTAAACTACAAACTAATTTGGGTGAGGAAATCTTCTCCAGACACCTCTAAAAACAATATTTCGGAAAATGTTACTAGGAATGCCTGGTATGGATATCTATTTTTTATTCTGGTTCTATGAGAAGTTTTCCGGGGTCTGAAGTTGTCTAGGTGTGGAATTTGAGGTATGGAGGGATAGAACTGGGTTGAAAGAATCTGATCACGTACCGGCCTTTCTCGGTTACGTTCACTAACAAGAAAATCAAAAATGTATAAGATACATCGTACACGAGGGAGAGGATGAATTTCAAAGCAATCTTAAAATTCTGCACCAGAACCGTGCTTCTACAGATGCGTTTGCTAATCAGAAAATAAAAGAGGAAAAAGAAGAATCCGCAGTAAAACGACGTCATCATGCTTCCGGGAGTTTAAACTGTGAGGAAGCGAGGAGTTATAATTCCAGAACAGATTAATCTCAATTACAGTTTTTTACCCATGAAAATACCACTTGCTTATCACTTATCACATCAACAAAAAGACAAAACAACAAATTAAGACTGCGGCCATAGGCAGGAACGTTAAAATAATTGGAGCTCGAGTTATGGGTTAAGATTTCAAAAGCACTCTGAAATTGTTGTTACAGAACTGCATCCCTCAAAATATTCTAGAACATTTTATATCTAAACTTATGTCCACGTATTAAAACAACAAATTTTGAAATTATCAAAATTCTATGATATCACTTCAAAGTACACGAAAAATAATTAACTTCCGTGCATATGTCAATGTTTTTATATTTTATGCATTTTGTGCACATTAAATTATAACTATAAACTTGTTCATTTCTCTGTCATTGATTCTTTGTTTAACTTACTCTCATAATAGAACTTAACACGAAATAATTTTACAAATTACTTTACAAAAATGGCTATTTAAAGGTAGAAATTATTGAAAAATATCAACTTGCGGTTTGGGGGCTTCCTCGAGACGGACAATACAAGCGGACAAATTGTAAATGGATTAACTATTTGGTAACCTGTTTAGAATTTGTCCGCTTGTATATTATATT
This sequence comes from Teleogryllus occipitalis, assembly GCA_011170035.1. Classification (NCBI taxonomy): domain Eukaryota; kingdom Metazoa; phylum Arthropoda; class Insecta; order Orthoptera; family Gryllidae; genus Teleogryllus; species Teleogryllus occipitalis. The sequence goes on from BLKR01008504.1 coordinate 9,280, forward strand.
TCATGTAACGTTTTTGAAGTCTCTCCCCATTTTTTTCTTTAAATACCCCTCAACGGTCAGCTGAGTGTGTACATTGGGTTCCAAGCACTTTGGAACTGCCATACCAAATGTGCGTTTGCACGCTCTGTGTAATTATTTGTTTATTTGTTTTACTCGATTTTGATTTTGATTTTATTGTTTAAATTGGTGAGTCTCTATGTTAGACCCCGAAACATCACTCTGCAATTCCTAATAAACTCTTTATGATGTGATTGTATGTATATAAATAAAAAATTGATTGTTTTATAAAAGTATGTCTGCCAATGAAAATTTTGTGGCCAAATTCATTGAATTATATTATAGGTTAGTAATCGACAGACAATTTTCTGTATGTGATGTTTATGAAAGACGTGTTTATGAAAGATGTTTATGTGTTCAGACAACGAAAAATATTCCAACGATGCCTTATTTTACGTGGCGAGAATCAGACCATCAGACCTGCTCTTCCGCCTGACCACGTAAATTTCGCTACGCTCCTTTCACCATCTAGTAGTGAAAGAAGGTATTGCTTGGGCGACCATACAGCCGATTTAAATTAAGCGTAGAGTCTTCTGATAGGCTTGAGGATCTTTTACATACAACAGATCTACAACATGGGACAACCGGCTTTACTTCTCCTCCATTGGCAGGCGTACGATGGATTCCTCCCTTAAAAATACACGGCTTTGATTGGATGTGAACCTGTGAACTTGGGTATAACACAGTCCGATAAGCTAACCGAATATTACCTTACGTATACCGCCGTAGCTGCGCACATCACGGAGCAAACAAAACGAAGCAATTCAAATGCTCGAAGATTAAGGTTTGTAATTACACTTCTGGGTAAATGCAAGCCATCTTGATCAGTTTTTTTTTTATTCCGTTTCCCTTAATGCATGAAGCAAACGCTAAGATGGCTCCTGGTTTTCCTTTTGAAGAGTCTATGCCCAACCTCCGTTGGGGATGTTAGTGGGAAATTTTATTATTTCGTCAACAGTCCCATAAAATAATCGCTGTCCATGTTCTCTCAGTAGTAAGTCGATGCCTTCACATTAGCTGCGATAAAGGATAATGACAAATTTTGCTGTTCATTTTCCGATCCAAACAGTTTATATTCCATGCGAGAGAACATTTCTTGCTAGCAATATTTGTCAAAACTCATGTTCATAAGTATCTTTATTTAGAATTCAACCCACCAGAGTAAAACCCGTATATAGGGATCCCGGAGCTCAATAAAACATTTACTGATAGCATTTCTTCCCTACACGTCACACCCAGTTCTTCTTGATGTTATATAAATGAATAAATAAATAAATAGAAGCTTCATATTTTTTAAGAGTTATAAAACTTTTACTGGCAATTACGAAAGATTTCTGGAACAAACATATTACAAAATATTTTACTTGTTTACGGGTTACCAGAATAAATTAATCAAATTCTCACTTTCTTTAGTAAATAGAGGATCGCTTTACAAATAATTCGAGTAGGTTAATAAAATTCACAACTCAAGTCAGAAAATAAGAATGCCAGATTATTCGATTAAGAATATTTGTATATCAAATATTCTTAATAACAACGTCAAGGAGATCTGTTTTATATTGAGTATAAATTCCCTCCATGTAACGTAGTGACTGCTTCGTAGCACAATCATATCGTATCAAATTGACTTCGGAGAGAGCTGCGTTGATTTTTGGCTCCGTACGTCTTCTACCTTTCTACTTTCGAATATCCCATTACGTATCCAATTACCTGCAGCCTACTCCCTGCCTCTGCTCCCGTAACCTCACGATATTCGGTATCAAGAAACCAGTACATGAATAAAAAAATAATGTATTAAGATATAAAGAAGAAACACAACGCATTCGGAAATGCGTGAAAGTGCAGAAGTAGAATGCCTAGAGGAGAAATTTGAGAAATAGGATAAGGAATTCGAGAAGACGGAGGAGAAAGAAGGGGAAGAGGAGGACCAGTAGGGGAAGTTAAGAAGAGAAGACAATTTTAATATTATTTATAATGCATTATTTACCATTTGGACTGTATAAATGAGTATAAACAACCTGTAACAACTATTGTAATACAGCTTCCGGGTCAATGACCCCCATCTCGATCAGGTTTTTCGTCCAGTTTCCCTGATCCATTGAGCAAATGCTGAGATGGCCCCTTGTTTTGCTTCTGGACATAATGTAACTTCATTTTCTGTGCACGTCTTCTAGAATTCAGTGGGAAATACAATTATTCAAATTATCGTTTCCACGTTGTCGCGGCAGGAAGTAATAAGAGCCAAAATTTATTGCTTATTTATCCTTGAAAATCGATTTTATTACATGGGAGTTTTTTTGTTTTTTTTTCTCCCTTTCAAAATTTAAAATTTATTGCTTATTTATCCTTGAAAATCGATTTTATTACATGGGAGTTTTTTTGTTTTTTTTCTCCCTTTCAAAATTCAAAACTTAAGTAGTATATGATTTAGTGTAGGGATCACAGAATTTTGAAAATGTGCACACAATTCACTTTTCCCCATAGCCCGTCATACGCAGTTTTTAACTGTTTTGTGACGTAAATAAATAAATAAATAAATAAATAAATAAATAAATAAAGACGGACAATGAAGAAGGGGAAGAGGAGGGAGAGACCAGTGATAGGGAAAGCCTTCTAAGAAGAAAAGGAAGGCGAGAGGTGAAAACAAGAAGAAATCGGATAATGGAAAATCCGATTTAAATTTAGTAAATCAAATTTTACACATTTTTAAAATCATTACTTTAACAAATCGTAGGGAGGAAGAAAGAGGAGGAATAGGGTGAGGAGAGGGAAGAAGAAATAAAATGAGGACGGAATGGAACGAAAAAAAAGATAGGAGGAAAAGACAAAAGCACAGTAGTTAGGAAGAAATAAAAAATGACCACTTACCTAGAATAATACAAAGGATTGATTAAAACTAATCAAGACTTTAAACACAACATTACGGATTTAAATCAGATTTCAATAAACAATCAGATTTGTTTATTTTTAAAAGGTAATTATTTTTAGAAATCCTAGGAACGAAGAAAAATAAAGAGCAGTGTGAGGAGGAAGAGAAGAAATAAGAGAACAAAGAACGAGACGAAGAAAGAAAAGGATGGGGAAAAGGAGACACACAAATGGAAATAAGAAAGACCAAGTTGTATTGATTGATACATTAATTGTTAGTGATTCCGGGCGCGTCAACTACCTAGGTCATTAGTTCCGTAAGTGTAGTGCATGTAGTTTCCTCCGGAAATAGTGGTGGTGGTCTTCTCCAGTTCGATGGCGAGATCCGGCGCCGACCTATCGTCGACTAGCGAGGTATCTCCCACCAGGTATCTCCCACCAGCGGGGCACCGCCTCAGCCGCTCTGGTCTCGCGACATGTAGTGTAGTGCATGTGGGTGTGTGGGCGTGTTTATGTGTGCGTGTGTGTAAGTAAGGGGTGAGGATAGGACAAGGAAGAGAAAGGAAAAATCGCGCGCGGTCCGTGGCCCGTTTGGAAGGGTACTGTTCCGGCATTCTCCTGGTGTTGATCGGAGAAACCACGGAAAACTACCGATCAGAGCAGCCGACCTCTAGAATTCTCCCCCGGACAGCGACTGAATTCGACCTATCTAGCTAGTATCGAAAATCCTGCCGCCGTCGGGGCTCTAACCTCGCACCTCCCGGCCAGAGGCCTTGCAGAGCAAGTTGGAAGAAAGGCGGAGGCGGTGGCAGAACGCACCGCGGCGCAAGAGGGAAAGGGGGCCAGCGGTGATTGGTGGTTTGTTGTAGGTCGCCGGAAGAAAGAACGGACGCCGATCTGCATACACATGGCTCTGTTCCGGTCGATGGCGCGTCAGGCGCCCTAACGAGCAATCAAAGAGAAACCAACGCGCCAACTGCGCTCTCTACCGCAGACAAGGAGACGTGCAACTCGGAACGATACAGGGAACCACACCAATTTGAAGTGATGTTCTCGTAATACCTCCAAATATACGTTGTATTTGTAGAATAGAAAAATATCGTTGAAGAATCTGAATTAGGGTAATTGTCTGAAAGACCAATGTTGGTTTAGAATCTCTGGCAGCTCTTCAAAAAAAACAGCTATGGAAATTCAGATACCTCTATTTTGAATGAATTTTTATGTAAAATAGGACCAAACTGAATGACTGTAATTTAAAAATTGTGATTACGTATTTTGGAATATTTTAATTAACTGAATTTTACTGATTGACGCAACAAAATTGATACATACACCAACACAATATTCAGAACTTTCGTTGCTGATTGCTATAACAAATTGTTTGACTTAGAAAGTGAATACAAAACCGTTGCTGCGTCTTCCAGATGGGCAACGAAGATTGCCGCTAGCTCGGCACCACAATTGACCAAATCCCACACCGATGCTTGTCTTGGGTTCCTCCACACAAGTAACACTTGGACAAATCAGTATAAATACACTACGTTTTACGTTTACACCGTTGAGAATTACTAGCACGGCGCATTATAACAGAAATTATAGCAGAAAGATCAGAAGTTAACGTTTCCCGAGTTTGTACTTTTGTGAGCGCATGGGGTCGTGCCCTCTCTCCCGCCAACGGTCGCTGACTGAAAATAACCGACTCCCGGAAGTGTGTGTACCCTTTGAATCCGAGTCCCTGCGCTAGACGCTCTGTGATGAAATGTTCGCTAGACGCTCTTTGGGGAAGGAAAGCGTTTTGTAACAATTGTCCTCGTAGACACAAAGAATGCAACATACTGGGGAGAAGAAATCTACAAGCCGAATACGCACGAGCTAAACGCCCTTACCGGGCAGGGTGTTTCCCTAATATTAAAAAAAAAAACTTTCTATTATTTAGTAAATATTTAATAGTATTGTATTTTATAACTGGCTGAAATAGACCATTATTGCACTTCATTAACAATAGTTATTATTGGGAGGGACGGAATTTAATGAAATGTCATTTTTCCTTTTCACTATTGAACAATGCCGTATACAGCAAATATGCCGAAAACAGTATAGAAATTCGTTCTATGATATGACAAAAGAAAATGACCTATTTTTATATTTCATGTTTTTTTTTTCATCTTTCGATGATTTCGACTGATAACTCTTTTTTATCATTTTCCGTCAATTTTAATGCAGTTTCGCTTGTTTAATCGATTTTAATATTTTAATGGTACTTGCTTTAAGTAATATTTTTTAATATGCAGCAAATGTTCTCCACAGAATTCCTGAGTAGCCTATTCGATTTCTTCGCTTAGAAATTGTAATGTTCGCTATTCTATGTAGTCTAAAGCTCCTATGACACCCATCAGCGCCATTGTCGGTTCGGCCGATTTGGGGACAACTAAAGATAGAGATTCCCTAGTAAAGAACAGTCCAAACCAAAAGTTTCCAAGCTGAGTGCACTTTAACGAATAGAAGAATGCTCGATTACATCAGTAATGTACCCCAGCTTGAGTTATTCATCCGAACTGGTTTTGAGTATTTTTACGACATTTTTCTCTGCTTTGGGGGAATTTTTAAAACATTTTCATAGTATTGTATTGATCATTTTTGACGATGCTTTAGGCTATCAAAATCCGTCGTCTAGTTTTTGCTACACGAGCGCTTTAGCACGAGTGTACAATTACTAACAAGCACATAATGGTATTTTGGATACGTTTAATATAAAATATTATCTTATCCGATCGCCTTTGCAACATTTTGAGCGTATACTCGTCTACAAGTAGGCGTAGTGATGAATGTAGATTGGAAGCCTTATGTTGATTTCGAAGGTAGATTGGAAGCCTTGGAGGGTGTATTTGTGTTGACAAATCTCCATTTTGAAAGTATTCTCCCATTGAAAGTATTAAAAGTGAAGCTCCGAAAGCAGTGGAAGATTTACTAGGTACCCAGTAAGAATACGAATTTTTCAAAGAGTGGAGGAGAGAAAGATATATTAAGAACGTATGAGAGAAAGTTATCTTAACGTATTTTGCAGCGAAGGTAAGTATCAATACTTAATGTAGGCTCATAGAAATGTGTATGAAAGGTGTACGGTACAGTAGAATCCGGTTAACGTGAACTCTGATCTAGTGGACCCTCGGTTATAGTGAACTTGTCACTGGTCCGTTTCACTTACATTACAAATCGTAATAGAGAAATTACAATCGTAATGGAGAAATTCTATTTAATTTCAACATCATCGGATATTGTGAACCAAAAATGTTAGTCTCCAGAAGCGTCGATTGCACTTTGTGTTTTGATGAGTACTATGAATAAATGTTACTTTTATTAATACATTATTAAGTATAAATGTCTTTCTATGTATAATCAATTATTTTTCAATAAATTAATGTTTCTGTGTGCATAATATTGTTCAGTTCGCCGTCAGTAGTTTGCTGTTGTTTATCGTAACAATTGATAGCTACTTTATTTCCGGACCGTAATAAAGATCCATTTCGCAGACTCCGGTCACGTAAGTGAACACTGTATACAGGCGATCGGATAAGATAATATATTATTAGATACGGTTTTTTAATTTGCTAAGTACGAATACAGTTTATAGTTTACTTGCCTATTCATTTTTAATGCAGATGATCAATTTAATTAAGCAATTGACTTGGTGCTTTTTGTTTCTGTCTTTGCATCTACAGAAACAATCCTGGAAGTATTTTCTAGCAAGGCACTCCTGGATGCTTTGGACCCAAATGCTATCGTCATTAGTTCCGTAAGTGTAGTGCGTGTTTTTATCAGGGGAAGTAGCGGTGGTCTTTCCCCGCTGAATGGCGAGATCCGGCCACCGAGCAACACGTCGACTTGCGGGGGTTTCCCCGTCCAGGTATCTCCCACCAGTCGGACACAGCCCCAGTCGATGATTGATTGATTTTTTCGTGTTTCCGGGCGCGTCAACTGCTTTGGTCATTAGTCCCGTTAGTGTAGTGCATGTTCTTTTTTCTCGGGAGATGGCGGTGATCTTCCCTCGCTGGATGGTGATATCCGGCGTCAACCTACCGTCGGCTAGTGGGGTTTCCCCTAACCGGGACTCTCCCACCAGCGGAGCACCGCCCCAGCCGGGACAAGCTCTAAGCTCCCGACCGGTCTCCCGGGATATGTAGTAGTGTAGTGCATGTTAGTGTAAGTGTGTGTGTAAGAGGAGAGGAAGGACGGATCGCGCGCGGTCCGCGGCCCGTTTGGTAGGGTACTGCTCCGGCATTCGCCCCAGTCGAGACGAGCTCCCGCCATGTGTGGTAGAGTGCATGATGTGCGAGGTGTGAGGCTAGGACGAGAGGAAAGGGGTAAAGAGGGCGGACGTGAGGCGGCGGAGGCAGATGAAAGCGGATCTCCGGTCGCGCCGCGCCGCCACTGGAGCGCGACGAGCAGGCGGCTGGCGCCGGGAGCGGAGAGGAGCAGGGCAGGCAGGATCGGGGCGGAGCAGGGAGGGGTCTGAGTGGGGCGGGGAAGACAGGCGGGGAGGGGAGGGGAGGGGCAGGGCGGGGATGGGGAGGGGCGGGAAGTGTACGGGGATGAGCTGGGCAGAGAAGTGGGGGCTAAGAGCGGGGATGGACGGGGAGGAGTGGGCGGGGCGGGGAGGGGAAAGGCGGGGAGTGTCAGGGTGGGGATGGGGAAGAGGTAGGGAGTGTACGGGGATGGGCGGGGAGGGGAGAGGAGAGAGGCAGGGCAGAGAGGCGTGGGGCAGGGTGGGGATGGACGGGGAGGGGAGTGGGGTGGGGAGGGGAGTGGGGCAGGGAGGGGGAGATGCGGGGAGGGGCAGGGTAGGGATGGGGAGAGGCGTGGAGTGTATGGGGATGGGCGGGGAGGGGAGTTAGGGTGGACAGGGCAGAGAGGAGTGGGATGGGTCCGGGAGGTGAGCGGCAGGGATGGGTAGGGGCGGGGATGGGCGGAGAGGGACTGGGATGGGAGAGATGGGGTAGGGAGGGGGTGCGGGGAGGAGTGGGGCAGGGAGGGGCAGGGGAGGCGTCAAGGGAGGGGCTGACTTCGCAGAACCGTCCGCCAGCTTTTGGGAGCAGTGGAGTGAGATGTGGAGGGCTGGCGCGCGAAGTAGGCGGAGGGTTTCGCTATAGAAAGGAAGGGAAAGGATAGGGAGGGGAAGGGGCTGAGGAGAGGAAGGGGAGTGTTGTGCTTTGGGAGGGGAAGGACATAGGATGGGATAGGCGAAGGGCGTGGGCAGAGGAGGGAAAGGGAGAGAGAAGGAAAAGATGCAGGACAGGGGAAGGAAAGGGTAGAGGAGGGGCAAGGAAAGGCAGACGAGGGGAAGAGACAGATGAAGGGGCAACGGAGGAGAAGCGGCATTAGTTGGACGGGGAGAGGCAAGGTGGACGTAGCGCTGCTACGAAACGGGAACACACACGGGGAGTGAATGGCCAGTGACAGGGAGAGATGCAACCGGCCTTTGCAACAGAAGGGGACTTAAGCGGCCCATCCACCACCGTTTGGAATCCGGATCACAGGATGTACGATCGAAGAGGAAAAACCTCTTTCCTCTACTTTTCACAGTCAGTCCGACCACAAGCAACGTTTTCGGGATTGCGGTCGGGGCTTGAAGGTGTATATAGATCATAGAGGAAAGGGACGTGGAGGGGTGAGGAGGAAAGGGGAGGAAAACGGCGTGGTGGGGAGGAGAGGAGAGGAAGAGGGCGTGGCAGGAAGGGGAGGTGAGGAAAGAAGCGTGGCGGGAGGGTGGAAAAAGAAGCGTTGCGAGGAAGTGAAGAAACGGTGTGGCGGGGAGGTGAAGAAAGGGACGTGGCGGGGAGGAGGGGGGAGGAAGACGGCGCTGCAGGAAGGAAAGGAAAGGAAAGGAAAAGACGTGGCGGGGGAGGAAAGGAGCGTGGCGTTGAAGGCAGAAAGAGCTTGGCGGGGAAGGCACAAAGAAAGTGGCGAGGAAGAGAGGAGCGTGGCGGGGAAGAGCGAAGGAGCGTGACGAGGAAAGAGAGAAAAGAGCGTGGCGGGGAAGTCAGAAGGAGCGTGGCTGGGAAGGGAGGAAAGGAGCGTGGCTGGGAAGGGAGGAAAGGAGCGTGG
>BLKR01008505.1:0-18282 GCA_011170035.1 Teleogryllus occipitalis
ATATTTGTAAGGGTAGTTATTGCTGGTGTAAGTAACAGTTTAAATACTGTTACGATTCTAGGTGGTGAATTAAAACTCTGGTATTATTTTAAGAAAAACGTTCATTTTGTTTCTTAACACAATCAATGAAAACACTTGATTATTCTTTATACGTCACACTTCTCTTGATTATTTATTTACACTACACTTCTCTTGATTATTTATTTACACTGTTCACTTCTCTTACACTGTCACACAGTCCTAAGCACTAACCACAGTTTGATGCACTGACCACGGTTCACCTCACTGAACACAATCACTGCACTGCTATTCACCGCGATGCACACACTTCACAGCTCAGCTTCCACTTCGGACTTAAGACTGACTCGCGGTCGCCGGCCGCCGCGTATTTATACTCGGCGGGTGCCGTCGAGATTTTTCTGGACTCTGCGATACGCTCAGAACCCTCTGGAACTAGCTAGTTGGAGGGCTGCCGGCCGATGACGCAATTCGCGCATACAGGTAGTTCGTGGTGGTGCCGGCAGAAGACGCAATAATCGTTACAATACGATATTATTTACATTGCCGTGTCCGAGTGATTTTTTGAGTGGCAGTTTATTAATAATTTTTTTTAATTTCAGTGTGATTGTGGTGTATTCTTGTTGATTGTAGTGGTGATCTGAAGTGGATTTCCATATTCTTGTTCTGATGCTGATTTGGTTATAGTGATGTGTCCAGGATGAAAATTTGTCTTATTGACAGTGAAAGTTGAAGCGAAATAGTTCCCTAGTTCTTCTGACTTTTGATAAGATGTATACCCTTTATCTGCTGTTGAGTTTATAGGCGGTATGGAGTTTTTCTTCTTTATTTTTTTTTGTGAATTGCCATAGTGTTATTATGTGCGCTGATTGATTGGATTAAGTTATGATAGTGTTGGTTATTGTAGTTAGTTTTTATGATATTTGTTAATAGGTTTAGTTCTCTCTTCAATTCATGCGTTCTTAATCGGTATCAAAGTCTTCTAACTTTATTTTTTATCGAAATTGATTTTAATATTTCTTTGGGTAGTATTTTATGTCTAGTTGTTTTTGAGTTGGGTGGAGTAGTTAATTGCGAACTTTTTAGCGAGGAGTGTATTAATTCGTTGAAATGAGAGATGGACAGATCTATATCCGACGTGGTTACATTTTTTTTAAATTGTTGGGTAAGGAATTTTTTAATGTTTCTTGAAATTAATTTTTATTGAGTTTGGTTTATGGGAGGGAGCGTGTTGCTGTATAAGTTGGTGTGTAGTAATAATTACCGGGATATGATCAGAGTCATGTTCGAAAGTAGGTGTAGAGTAGAATTTAATATTAGTATTTGTGATGCATATGTCAAGGATGTCAGGTTTTCGAGTGCGACCTTAAGGGTGGTATGTTAGCTCCCAGGGGGTGAGTATTCTTAGGTTTGAAATGTTTATTAGATGAGCTAGTACTTTCCAGTTGTGATTATTATTTTGATATCTCCAGCTTGAGTGGTTTGAATTAAGTTCACCCAACAGGAAAGTTTTCTCGCTAGGTTGAGTAGGTTGAGTGTCTCGGTAAGAAAATTTGCTTTTATAATTTTGACTGTGGAGGGCTTATAAGCTGTTATTATTTTCCATGGTTGACAATTGATATATACTTGGATAGCGACAATTTCGATTCTTGGTATGTCGGGTAGATTAATTTGGTGGTGATTGAGAAGTTTTAACGGCGATTAGTACCCCTCCTCCTATATTTTCCGTTCATTCTGTCCTATAAATGTTGTAATCTGGAATAAATAGTTAACATTTTATTGAGCTGTTTCGGTGATTCAAGGTAACTTTTATAATGATGCAAAAAATAAAAAAAGTTCTGTTTTTTTATTATTGATGATATTAGAATTCCAATTGACATTGTTATTGCTTAAATAGACGGTGACTGAGTTTTGAATGGTGCTGATGATCGAAGGGATTAAAGAATGTATGAAATTAATGATACACGAGGTGATTGAGTAGGTTATTGTTTGATAATCGGGTTATTACATTCAGAATCATGTGGATATAGGGCTGGGAGTGGGTGCGAGAATTTTGTGAGTTGGGTTGGATTCAATTTTTGGGATTTGAGGTGCGGTGAAGTTTCGAAGAGTATTGGTTTGGGGTAATTTTTGGACATTTTCTGTGGATTGGTTAGGAGGAGGGGTGGGGGAGGGGATTGGGAGTTTTGAAGGTTTTCATTTCTGACAGTTTTGTTGCGACCATTGTTTTTTCTTTCAAGGATTTCTTTAAAATGAGTACAATTTTGGTTCCGCACAGAGGTTTCCGTTGCAGTTCGAACAAAGAGGAGTTTCATTTTTGTTGGGGCACGTCAGAGAATAGTGATTTCTGGCACAAAAAAACGCAATTGATGACATGCGGCGTCCTAGGCACAGATGCCATCTTTTCGGCCTTGATGCTATGAGGACGAAAAACGGCGTCTCCCGTACAGCCTAGTAATTCAGTCGCTGTCTGAAGAAGATTTCTCTCGACCGGCTGCTCTGATCGGTAGTTTTCCGTGGTTTCTCCGATCAACAGCAAGCGAAAGCCGAAGCAGTACACTAACATGCACTACACTACCACATATGCCGGAAGACCGATTGGGAGCTTAGAGCTTGTACCGCTAGTGGGAGATACCTGTTTGTGAAAATCCCCGCTAGCCGACGATAGGTCGGCGCTGGTTCTCGCCATCAACGCAAGCGTCAAGAACACAGCAACTTCACGAGGGTAAAACATACACTGCAGTAACGGGACTAATGCAATAAGTAGTTGACCCGCCCGGAATCACTAACAACCAACCAAGTAACCGTACAGCTTAGTATAGCAACTCATCCGGTCGTTAGGTGCACTCACCGCGGGGCAGCCCTGCTGCAGCGCGCGGCGCACCTCCTGCTGGTAGCGCTCGGTCTGCGCGCGCACGCGGCGCTCGACGGCCGGCGATCGCCACGCAACGGGCGAGCACTGGCCGCTGGCGGCGCGATCGGGCGACTGCCCGCCGCCCTCGCACCCGCCCCCGACCCCGCCACCCGCGCCGCCGCCCGCGCCGCCGCCCGCGCCGCCGCCCGCGCCGCCGCCCGCGCCGCCGCCCGCGCCGCCGCCCGCGCCGCCGCCCGCGCCGCCGTCCTGCGCCGCGCTCAGCTTCTGGTTGTACTTGGCGATCATCATGCGGATGGACGGCGCTGCCTCCTTCGCAGGAACCTGCAAAAAGAGAAATAGATAGAAAGAGAGAGATAGGGAAAGAGAGAGAAAGAGCGAGAGAGAGCGCGAGAGCGAGAGAGAGCGCGAGAGCGAGAGAGCGAGAGCGAGAGAGAGAGCGAGAGAGAGAGCGAGAGAGAGAGCGAGAGAGAGAGCGAGAGAGAGAGCGAGAGAGAGAGCGAGAGAGAGAGCGAGAGAGAGAGCGAGAGAGAGAGAGAGAGCGAGAGAGAGCGAGAGCGAGAGAGAGCGAGAGAGAGCGAGAGAGAGCGAGAGAGAGCGAGAGAGAGCGAGAGAGAGAGAGAGAGCGAGAGAGAGCGAGAGAGAGCGAGAGAGAGAGAGAGAGAGAGAGAGAGAGAGAGAGAGAGAGAGAGAGAGAGAGAGAGAGAGAGAGAGAGAGAGAGAGAGAGAGAGAGAGAGAGAGTTGTACGAAATGGCCAAATCTGATTGAAATGGAACTGATGTAAAAACAGTCCCAAGAATACGTATGTCTGTGTACTATATTGAGTTCTCTGTTTCTATTAAGTAAAGTACTGGGGCAACGGAAAAACTGATAATATCAGTTCAGAGTTCCTCAGTGCAGGTTAGGGCGCCCAGTGTGCCCTAGTTCCTTGTCATTGTGCGAATGGAACTGTGCTTCTTTGTACCGTGCACATAGTGGTCGAATGGAACAGGAAAGCTGCCCCGAGTGCACATTGGGTGCGCACCAGTGCGGCGAATAGAAACGCTAAAAGCTTATAACGTAAAAAACAATGTTCCTCATGCATTTCACAGTGCAGTTAACACCTCGACTCGGTTGAAATTGGGAAGTTGCAATTCCGTTGAAATTGAAGTAAAAAGTAGTTTGAAGTTTACAAGGTTTCTTGTCGCGTCTTTGGTAAGCCTAAGAAGGCATTTTTGGGGATTTTCCCTTATTTTGGAAAATCCTCCGTTTTCAATGCAACTCATTAATACTTAACCTTTTTTAAACCGCTATTTGGATGATTTTTGAGAAATCCAAATGGAAGTCCCCCTACCTTGAAAAGGTCCCGGCGGCCGGGCGACGGCGAGTGCGGCAGCGGCGGGAAGCCCGCGGAGGGCGAGGGCGGCGCGGGCGAGGACTGCTGGCGGGCGCACGATCCCGGCCGCCCCCCCGAGCCGCCCACGCTCGGCGCGCGGCCCTCTTCGGAGTCGGTGGACTGGTTGAGCGCGCTCTTGCTGCCCGACGAAGTGCTGGCGTCGCCGCCACCGCCGCCGGCGTCCTCGCTGCCCCCGCGGCGCCGCGGCAGCGCCGGCGACGACGACTGCGACCGGCTGCGGCGCAGCATCCAGCAGCTGGCTGCGCCGCCACCCAGCCCGCCTGCGGCACACGGCGCTCAGTTGGGTATTTGGTGCCAAAACGTGACCATAAGTCGAAAAACCAAATTTGAACTGAGGAAATATTTAGCATTTGCAGCTTGAAGTGAAAGGTTTGTTGCATCGTGTTGTGCAATATTTTGCCTCTTGGGAAAGGTTAACGGCTGTTATCATCGGTCTGCTTTCAGGCGTGGTGCGTGCTAGTGTAGCTTGCCCAGCGCGCGTCTCAGTGAGTGGTTCCAAAAACGCGTTTGTACGATTTTTGTGTTTTCTGAACTATTACGTTGGTAATGGATATTTATGTCAAATGTATGCACTCTTACTTTAGGATAAAATTTTTCTCAGATATCGATAATTACTAATGTTATTGAATATTTCACATTTACCTGTAAAGTATTTTTTACAATTTAAGTACTTTTACAATTTTATATTTATTCATTAATGGTTATTTCTTTTATTATTTTGTATCTTTAATTTCAAATGCGTATTAAAACTAAAATTTATAAAATAAATGATATTTAGTGAGATTTTTATTTTAATTATTATTTATAATAACAATTGAGTTCGGAGCATTTCCTTATGCCAATGAAGATTGCCACTGTCCGGAAAGTTTTGTATTAAAAATGAAATAAAATGTACTAATAAATGCAGTACAAAGATGACTTCTCACGTGAAAATATGTTTCTATCATATTATCTTTGTAAATTTATCATCTAAAATTGTATTTAAATTCCATGGGAAATCAGTTCCGATCGATATTAACGACAAAATATTTTTGGCCAACTATTACGGTGAAAAATACTCCTCTGTGCGGCGGCACGCTCACGCAAGAAGTAGGAGAGTGTGGGCGATGTATTAGCACACCCACTTTCCGCACTCACACCAGATCGAACAAACTGCTTTTCCAGAGATGATTCTTCACAAAAGTTTGGGGGTGACCTCTTCTGAAAATCAAACTTCTGCTACATAGCGTCGTTTTTCTGAAATATTGTTGTAACTTTAAAAAAAGCGAATACTGAAATTTTAAGGTAAAATTTACAAAAAATTACTTTTTATGTGGAATAAGTCTGTATTTCTTAAGCTATTTCGATTGCACCTAGGTGGCAATTATATCGTTATTTCAAGGGTAGATTTCGGCGTATTTCTGAATTAATATTGCAACAACTAAATAATCAGCGAACTGTGGAAGAAATAAGTAGAAATTTTGTTTTTGTATTGTCGAGTTACTTTAGTGAATAATGTTTTGAAGAACACCGTTGTTTTTCGAATTGAATTCCCCAGTGGACTACCACTCTTGCACCCAAATTACTTGGTAACCTGGTAATAGTGGTGCAACTCGAAAAGTCCTTTCCTTCTACTTTCTAGAATAACCTAAAAACCAGTTTAAAAATTCCATTTTAATACATTAAAAGCAAAGAGAAACCAGAAGTTATTACATAATTTGCAAGACAATATTATTTCTGGATTAATGGGAATAATTATTTTGTGGGAATATTTATCTTTCTCTAAAATCTCTTAAACAAAATAAGATTTTTGTATTACAACAGTATTCCTGAAAAGCGACATACACCTTCTCAACCTATATTTTCATTATACCAATTTAGTATTTTTAACATGCGCTGTTTATTTCAGTTAATTATAAAAATTTTAACACAACAAAATTTAATGTAATAAATTATTAGAAAATTTACTGGTTTCCGAAAAATGCGCGGACCCTTCAGAAATTAATCTGGCTATGGTCACAAGAGAGATTAGAAGGCTTTTTACAAAACTTGCATTCTTCATTTGCAGTTTTCATGAAGTAGTTCTTCGATTACAAACCATTTTCTGCACTACGAGCCGTTATTATGGAAATGGTGAGGTTTGCTTTAGGTATCCGTTAAATAGTTAACGTTTTATTTGGATGCCATTAATTTGATAAATATTCACACAATTTAGCAATGATATCGTTATCTACATTTAACATGGGAAATGAGATATTTGCAAAGGTGAATATGCGTAAATTCATAGGAACCGTATCGCTCAAGATCCACTAAAATCCAGTTATCCGTAAGAACAGCGGAAGATTATCCGTCAGCGCGAATCCAGTCCAAAAATAGGGGCACTCAGCGGGGCGGTGGAACGAATAGTCCCAGCGTTCTTTTCTCAACAATGAGGCTTATGGAAGTCTAATGAATGACGTGGTACAAGTGCCGACGCAGGCATCTACGACAGAATCAACAACGACGTGGATATAAAAAGCGAAAACGGCAGTAAACGGCTCTTAGTTCCTGAAATACCACGTAAGTTCCGTTGATGAACGCAGTTTGTGTTGGCTTCACGAAACTATTATTCATGATTTTAACATGTTTGTGAGGAAAATGACGTTCTGTTTTAGTGTTATTTCTCTCGTTCAATCAGTTTGTATTCCATGAATATTAATGTTCATTTTTGTTAGTCAGAAACATTAAGAACATTTTATATTTCGAACAATCAGGCATTTGGGGACTGTTTGTAGACTATGTGCTAGTTTTTGCCAATGAATTCAGACGTTTACTACTTTCGAACGAGTGCTTCACGAATGAGAAATATAACTCTTTAATATGACGTGCTTGTTTATTCAAAAGAGATTATTTGTATAAATAAACAATTGATTGAAGACGCTCTATTCTTTGTTCATGTGACATTTTGTAACACTAACATTTTAATGTTGATGTTCGCGTGAAGATACATTTACTTTAATCTCTGAGTTCGATTTTGTTGGGCACAAAATAGTTGGTATATAGACGTAGTTACCTATGTTATTACAAGGCGAATTATTACAATAAGCTTGGATTGCTTTTTTGAAATGAAATAAAGATGACAAAATTAAAAGTATTGTAGCGAGATTTTGATGAAACCTCTCATCAATATTTATGGATAATTCCCGAACAGTTTCCACAAAAGTTGTCTTCCAATTCCGGGCGAGTTTTTGTTGATCTAATTTTTCGGGGATAAGAATATTGAAAAGTTAGTGGAAATGCTAAGACGTGAATATTTTCAAGCAATAATTGTGCTTTTGGTCCACTAATCCATACTCTACTTGTCACGAAATAAACTACGGAATCAACACGACGGTGAATAGAAGAAATTAATAGTCCGACTTTTTTTCGTTGGCCGTTTGCGTCCGCGCAGATATTTCTGCAAATATCAAAATTTTCACAATTTAATCTAACTTTGAAACTTGTGAGTTATGGACAAGCTGCAGGATCATTTTGATAATCGATATCATTTATGATATTGATTATCAAATGAGCTACTTTTTCATCCAACATATTGTGGCCTTCTTGTATGCTGCAGTACGCTCTGCGAAAGACCACAATATTTTATACGAAACGTTAGCCACCACGACAGAGACGCGGCTCATTTCGAATGGCCTAGACAGACTTAACTTGCTCCTGCCCTGCGCAAAGTGATTGGAGTACGTGGCAGTATACTCACCCGCGGCGAGTGCTGCGGCGGCCGCCTCCTCGGCCTCGGCGTCCCGCTGCCGCCAGGGCGAGCCACTCACCGGGGAGAAGGCGGCGCTGGCGGCGGCGGCAGCGGCGGGGAAAGCGGGGGCGGAGGGCGTCTCGCCCACCACGTAGCCGATGACGGACGACGCCTTGCCCTTGCTGTCGCGCCGCACGGGCGAGAAGATCTTGCGTGTCGTCTGCACGAACACGTTGGCTGGGGAGGCATCGCCGACCTCCGCCAGGGACGCCGCCGGCGCCGCGGGCAGCGTCGCGCCGTCCGCCTCCGTCCTGCGGAAGGGCGCGAGTTGGTACACTTGGTACTACATGAAGCAGGTTATTTAAAAATCAGGTAGTTAGAATAAGAGATTTCTTCCTTTTTTACTTTCTCGCTTTCCACGTAGTAAAGAGAAAGTATTGCAATGTTGCAGAAGAAATTGACGATGTTTTGGCCAGAAGAACTCACATTGTGGGTGAATAAATCTTGTTCATACTGTGACCATCCGTTTTGCCGAGGTCTCGGAAAACGGAGCACATCAATATTCAAGAATAAGATAAGCTGTTTGAACGCGCGCCAACGCGCATGAATACAATCCGAAAATGGAAACTACGAACTATATCCGTAAGAGAGCGTCTCGGTAGAGTATGCGACACCGGTAGTCGGGAGAAAGAAAGTTTTTTTAGGAAGTAACAGCTGGAGAGTGAGGACCTACCGATCACGAGAAGGCGGCACCTCGTACTGCTACGGACTTCAGGACTGCATCTACGATAAAAACTCTTCAAGACATTCTAGGAGGTAATTATCATATTACAATGCATTAAAACAATTCATCAGGAAAAGGATGAAAGTATAAGTGACGCATTTAAAATCTTTGTAAGAGAGAGGAGGGTGAATAGCATGAAACTAACGAGGCCATTCATTTCTTTTCTTTGCAGTTTTTTTTATTTTTATATTTATTCTTCTTATACAATAGACTCAGTTGTCGTATTGTAGATTCTTTTAAATATGGAATTAAAAGCTAGTTACATTCTATAAAAGAATACGAAAAGAGTATCAACGGAAAACGAGACGGAGGCCACATCGTGAGTTGAACAACGGTACTGGAAAGGGGCGACCGTGCGGTTCTGCAGAGGGGCGGCTTTGCTCCCGACCGAGCTGCAAGGACAAGGACATCGAGCGATTGGAAGAGTCGACGCCGCAGATTTCTCTACGCCGAGAGAAGACACAGTAAGGTCGTGCCAACTTGAACAATTTGTAGATATTAGAAGGAATAATTTGTTTCGGAAAGAAAGTATTAGTACAGGTTCTTTATACCGATATTCTGTGAAAAATAGAATCAATCTTTTCTTTCAAGAAAACTTAGCTAATTGTAAAGTTGCAACTAGGAAATTTACGACTGGAATGATTAGGCAAAGTTTTAAGTATTCTTTGAAATTGATTTAAATGAGAGAAAGGAAACAGTGTAGTTAATTATTAAGAGTGTAAGTTGTTTTCTTTTTTTCAGCAAGACAAAATTCTTGTATATGTAAAGTGTTTTATGTTCATTTACTGTAATAGCAATTTAATTAGAATATACTTAAGTAAGTGGAAAGTGATTCGACTTGAGTTTCTGTGTAAGTGCATTCAATCCACAACGGCCCACATGACCCTGATCCCCGCTATTCTAATTGTATTTTTTTATTTTGCGCCCACCTTGAAAACCCATTCTGAGCTAGCCGGCGGGGGGGTGGGTCGCAACTGGCGCCCATAAGCGGGGCTCGATTATTGGATGCATTTACCAAAACTCGATTTGAGAAAAACTGAGACCAAAATTTGGTGGAACCAAAATTTCTAGTACAATTGAATCACAATTCACTAAGATTGCTGAACAGGTTACAGAGAACAAAAAAGGTGTTGTGTAAAAGTGTGTTTTTTCTGGAGTGTTTCTCAAAAAGGGTATTATATGAAAGTGTTATCTGTTCGAGATAGTGTTTGGTATTTGTGTGTGTAATAATTTGTAAAAAGTGTATTGTGTCTGGGAAAGAGGATTGATTGATTCTAGGCAGTTAATACAGTCAAAAGGGCAGATAAATATAACGCGGCTAGGAATTTAACTACCGTTGAAGGATCGTCTGGGGATTCAGATAGCGATAGGGAAGTGGGAGGACAAGCTCCAAGTACCATGATCGCGAAAGAAACGGTAGAAGTAGAACAAGGAACGTCAGGAGAAACTAGCATAACCTCGCCGACGGAATCACAGCAAACGCCAACACGAGATCCGGATGAGGAACAACGAAACCTCGACAGGGCAAATTTAATGATGCAACGATTAATAGGACAATTCATGCAGCAATTAGATACGAGGTTAGGAATGCAGAATGAAAAGACAGAGGAAAATATAAAGAAATTAGGGACTAACTTAGAAACTAAATTAGAAGAAAATAACTCGGCAATAAATGCATTAGAAACTAAATTAGAGGAGAACAAGAATGCATTAGAAACTAAATTAGAGGAGAATAACTCGGCAATAAATGCTTTAGAAACTAAATTAGAGGAGAACAAGAATGCCTTAGAAACAAAATTAGAAGAAAATAATAGGAAGTTAGAAGAGAATTTAAAAATACAATTCACTGAATTAGCAGAACAGTGGAAGGTCGAATTTAAGAATGAGATTCAACAAGAATTAGGGCAGGAACACGAGAAGTTAGAAGAAAAATTCACGGAACTGGGTCATGAATTAGAAGAGAAGATTGATCAAGTTACGAAAGGATTTGAAAATAGGATCGAAATGCAATCAGATCTTATAACCACCGTGTCCGACAGGCAGACTGAGATAGAACAAGGTGTAGAGAAGTTTCAAAAATTAGTTACTGAACAAGTTAAGGTTCAAGCTAGTAAATTAGATAGTGGAATAAAAGCTCTTTCGGAACAAGATGTGGTTCTACAACACCAAATTACAGCATGTACGAATGACGTTGTAGAATTGAAAAATCAAATTGAAAATTTACCATCGAGTAGAGGAAGCGTTCCGCACACGTATTTTTCATTACCGTGTACTCCTAAATTTAGTGCAGAGGGAGATGAAAATCCATGCGTATTTATGAGGCAGGTGGATAATTTCTTTTCTTTAAATTATGTTCCGGACAATAAGAAAACTCACATAGTCTATCAGATGATGCAGGGTAATGCACGAATATGGGCAGATAGTTTAGGAGAATTACCAAAAACTATGACAGAATTTAAAGAAAAATTTTACTCAAGATACTGGAACAATGAAACTCAAATTAATTTCAAAGTTAATGTAATGTATGGTACGTGGAAGAAAGGTACGATGTCCATGCAAGAATATGCAGAGGAGAAGTTAGCTTGTTTCAAATTATGTACTCCGACGATCCTGGATGACGAAATTGTCTGTTTGTTAACACGTCATTTTCCGTCAGCTACACAAAATTTGCTTAAGAATCTCTTGCCAATGTCCACGGAAAAGTTAATAACGCAGCTGGGATTGTATGATGCGACTTTCGTGTACAATGAGAGGTTACAGAGAGCAAGGGCAAATGTTAGTGGGCCGGTAGAAAGCCAAGACAGCAGGCAGCAGCAACATTATGTAAGCAAATCAGAGAAAAGAGGAACTTACAAATCGAAACAGCACGTAGAAGAACAGACCTATGCTAAACAAGATAGGACGCCGTCTAAAGATAGGAATAGAAAAAATTCTATTGATAGAGGAGTTTTCCAAAACAGAAATACTGAACCCAGTACATCTCGCGGACATGAGTCGGAAAAATAGAAAGGTTTGTTTCGACACGCCATCCCGCCGCAAACCTAATAGAAGAATCTAGGGAAGAAGAGGTGGCGATATTATCGATCGAATTAATCTCATTTGATGACGAACCGTGGAACGAAGAAGAACAAAAGCAGATCGGATCTAGGCGACAGTGTCCGAAGCTTAAGGTTAAATGTAAGGGTGTTGATACGTCAGTACTAGTGGATACAGGTTGTGCGACCTCCGTCATAGCGGAAAGTTTGTTGAATGAATTGAAAAAACCAGGGAGTGGAGGTACCTACATTGCCGCTCGTAAAGTCTTTTCTGATAGGTGCGAATCGGAAAAAATCAAAGCCAATAACAAGACAAGGTTATTTGGATATAGAGATAGGCAAGAATAAGTATCAAGTTGTGTGCCTAGTAGCGCCGGAACTTTTATATCCGCTCATACTGGGAATCGATTTCATGAAACAATACGGGGTTGTTATCAACTTAGAAAAAATACCATGACGTTAAAACCGAATAATCAACAGGATCTCGAATTTGATTCGTTCACATGGAATTATTGGGAGGCGAATTGTTTGGAGGAAGAAGATGTGAAGCTGAAAATTCGTTCGCATGTGCAAGGAAATTCTAATCTTAATGAAAATCAGAAGAAACAATTAATTGAAGTATTACTTAGGAATTAGAAGGTGTTTTGCAAAAACAAGAATCCAGTAAAAGATTGTCAATTCGAAATAGAACTAACAGATAAAACGCCATTCACGGGTTACCAATATGTCATTCCAGAAAAACATAAGGAGGAGGTGGATAAGCTCATTGCTACAATGGTTAAAGATGATATTATCATGAAGTCCAAAACCTCTTATCTAAGTCCGATAGTGCTCATAGAAAAGAGTAATGGGAAGATAAGGTTGTGTTTAGATGCAAGACGATTGAATCAAGTTACCCTACCGTACAGAGACAGACCGTTGCGTGTAGAGGATTTAACTAATCAATTATCCGGCAACAAGTGGTTGAGTTCAACCGACTTCACTACATCTTACTGGCAAATAGCGATAGCACCTGAATGTAGACAATATACAGGATTTATTCACCGGGGAATTTCGTATGTTTTCAAAAGAATGCCATTTGGACTCAAGAACAGTGCATCTGCTCTTGTGCAATGTTTAGATAATATCATTGACAGAGAGATGTCTAGCGATGCTTTTATCTATATTGATGACGTGCTCGTGTATTCGAAGACATTTGAAGAACACATGAACAAGCTAGATATTTTGTTGAAACGTCTCATTGAAAATAATTTACAGTTGAATTTGGAAAAAAGTAATTTTTGCACTAAATAAGTTAAATTCCTAGGTTATGATTTGACAGTCAACGGAGTCAAAATGAACATGGAGAAGATGCAAGAGATAGATAAAATTGCACCGCCCAAAAACATGAAACAGCTTAAGAGTTTGTTAAGTTGCGTCAATTATTACGCCAGATTTATTCCTAATTTCGCCATGCACATTGCAATATTTCTTCCGTTACTGCGATAGCACACTAGATGAAAGTGGGATTACAATCGGAAAGTACAATTTCCACAGTTTACGACCTTTTAAAGAATAGAATAAATGTCAAGAGAAAGAATAAAAGAAGAAAGACGAAAGAAGAAGGAGAAGAAGAAAGAAGAAGAAGAAGAAGAAGAAGAAGAAGGAAGAAACAAGATAGCTCGACATTCCAGAATCAAGACAGAAGAAAGGAAGAGCATCAAGTTTGGTTAAAAGATTTTTTTGGCATATGAAATCAAATCCCACAAAATCTTTTTTCCGAAAGAAGGGGTTATGTGACCATCCGTTTTGCCGAGGTCTCGGAAAACGGAGCACATCAATATTCAAGAAAAAGATAAGCTGTTTGAACGCGCGCCAACGCGCATGAATACAATCCGAAAATGGAAACTACGAACTATATCCGTAAGAGAGCGTCTCGGTAGTGTATGCGACACCGGTAGTCGGGAGAAAGAAAGCTTCCTTTTCTGAAGTAACAGCTGGAGAGTGAGGACCTACCGATCACGAGAAGGCGGCACCTCGTACTGCTACGGACTTCAGGACTGCATCTACGATAAAAACTCTTCAAGACATTCGAGGAGGTAATTATCTTATTACAATGCATTAAAACAATTCATCAGGAAAAGGATGAAAGTATAAGTGACGCATTTAAAATCTTTGTAAGAGAGAGGAGTGTGAATAGCATGAAACTAACGAGGCCATTCATTTCTTTTCTTTGCAGTTTTTTTAATTTTATATTTATTCTTCTTATACAATAGACTCAGTTGTCGTATTGTAGATTCTTTTAAATATGGAATTAAAAGCTAGTTACATTCTATAAAAGAATACGAAAAGAGTATCAACGGAAAACGAGACGGAGGCCACATCGTGAGTTGAACAACGGTACTGGAAAGGGGCGACCGTGGGGTTCTGCAGAGGGGCGGCTCTGCTCCCGACCGAGCTGCAAGGACAAGGACATCGAGCGATTGGAAGAGTCGACGCCGCAGATTTCTCTACGCCGTGAGAAGACACAGTAAGGTCGTGCCAACTTGAACAATTTGTAGATATTAGAAGGAATAATTTGTTTCGGAAAGAAAGTATTAGTACAGGTTCTTTATACCGATATTCTGTGAAAAATAGAATTAATCTTTTCTTTCAAGAAAAACTTAGCTAATTGTAAAGTTGCAACTAGGAAATTTACGACTGGAATGATTAGGCAAAGTTTTAAGTATTCTTTGAAATTGATTTAAATGAGAGAAAGGAAACAGTGTAGTTAATTATTAAGAGTGTAAGTTTTTTTTTTTTTTCTCAGCAAGACAAAATTCTTGTATATGTAAAGTGTTTTATGTTCATTTACTGTAACAGCAATTTAATTAGAATATACTTAAGTAAGTGGAAAGTGATTCGACTTGAGTTTCGGTGTAAGTGCATTCAATCCACAACGGCCCACATGACCCTGATCCCCGCTATTCTAATTGTATTTTTTTATTTTGCGCCCACCTTGAAAACCCATTCTGAGCTAGCCGGCGGAGGGGTGGGTCGCAATACTGCATGCTATAGAGATAATATGATGGATACTCTATTGTGGAACAGTGTTTTCGGCACATTAAACCTTTCTAAATGATGTATTTAGTACGTAAATCGGATAAACGAATAGCAATAACGGATAGGCAAAAGAATAACGAATATGTAAAACGGACAGTATAGCGTCGTGTTCTCATTTTCCCAACAAATGCGTTATACTGTCTATGCTTCTCAATGTTGTCAAAAAGGATGCACTATGTTTACAAAGTGCTAAATGTTCGCATACTTCAAGAGCTAAACTTTCGCATACTTCAAAAGCCCTAATGTCTCGCGGTGTTGACGTGGTATTGGCACCACCTTCCAACAACTCAACAACTCAATTAAGATAATTAGCATAACTAAAGTGTGAAAATAAACTCACGAAAAGAATTGTGGTAGATCACGTGAGTTTAATACTTTACTTGTCATAAAACAATTTTGAAAGCGTAGTACCGTGACATTCAACGTTAATTTATCTTTTCCTTACGGCGGCGGCAGGGTTCAATATAGAGCTTGCCTTCACGGGCCTCCTCAGACTCTTGGGAGATGACGTCACAGCCACCGACAGCGCTCGGCAGCGGGGCTTTCGCGAAGTTCTCAAGCCTCCGCGCGTCTCAGCAGGCGGTGGATTTACGCCTCAACTAATGAATCTTACTTCCTTAGAGGCTGGACGAAGAGGAGCAGTAGAGAGGACGTGTTAATAACGTGCCGGTTATAAGAGAGACGTTACCCGTTAGTAAGAGGTAGACAAGTCTTGTTCTTTAATTACAGAGTATTCCTTCATGCTTTCTTGTTTCTATAATGCATGTCGTTCCTATCTACGCTGTTCTGTTAAACCTATATTCTGTGTTTATATTACAAGAATTGTTATTTAAAAGAATGATTATAATTTACTACATTAATTTCATGAACACATTCGATAATATGTTTCATAAAAGAAGAAATGAGGACTTTTAATTTAAAAGAGGAATACCGTAAATGTTTAAGCATACATCTTACTTGAATCACGTTTTAAAATCTAAAAAAAAAGTAAGACGAAAACTATGCTATTTTTTGCCAGTTACCTGTTCAATTCAATTTTTTACACGAGAATATCCGCAGATAAACGGCGAAAAGATGAGACACTAACAAATTCATTTAGAAAAATGTAAACACTAATTATGAAAATAAATGTTGTCTGTTGTCAATGTGACCAATAGTCTAAATGTACATTTTCAAAAAACTGTCTAATAGTCAGCTGCCTTTCACCACGAAACACGTTCCTTCAGCACTGTGAGTGAGTGGGAGTCCCCATCTGTTTTGATAAGAGTGTTTACGCTGCCACTGTTTCAGCAACACATAAGCACGGCTTAGTTCAGGACTTATCAGGAGCCTGCACACGTCTTTCGTCAGGAAGGAAAACACAGGTATGAGCAACTGTGTCACATGGAAAAAAGACGATCATGGAAACTAAAAAACTAATGACGTTCTTGCTCAAGACGCATTACAATGATAATTAGACATCGGATGTTTAGGCACTAAAAATCGTCTTTTAAGCGCCTAAAAGGGCACTGAAAATGTCAAAAATAAGGAGAAAAAAAGAAGTTACGTACACAATTAAATGTAAAATTGTTTGTAATTTTTGTCTATTTTATTTTGTAAACTTAACAAGTTCGTACATATTAATGTAAAACAATATATATTATACGCACACAACTCTTCTACATTTTATTCTTAATAGTTTGCATTAACCAGTAATTATTGCATATTACAAGTAACTTTTCAAGGATCACAATTTCAAATTTACGATGATTGGGAGACAAAATCGGTTTCAATGTGGAGAAGGATCTCTCAACATCTGATGATCAGACTGGTATATATTTTAGAAGTTTAACATTGTCAACACTGAAACCTTCCGGGAATTTACATTAATTTCCACTTACAATTACGGTGCCCTCGGTGTTTTGTCAATCGACCATGTTCTCAGAACATGGCTCGTATTTATTGTGGCTGGAATTTGGGAAATGGAGAAAAATCAGTTGATATACTTCTCGGAATTCTCTGGTATTCTATAATATCAAGACGTGAATTGAAGATTTCGTAATGAATGGGGACGTTGGACCACGGCCGATTTTCCCATATCTTAGCGTTGTATATAAAAATAATACAGAAAAGGCAAAAAAGCCCTTAAAAAGGTATTTATGCAAAAAAAGCATTTATGCTAAAAAAAGCACATATATTATCAGCCTTTAAATGACTACGCTAGAATAAAATAGGCATTCCCCTAAACATCCGATGTCTAATAATAATGTTTATGACACACGACCAACAATCGTTTCTTGTCGCAACCATTCATAGCTGTGAAATTTCTTACACATGCGAATACAGAAATAAGCTTTCAATTCTGACAGTTATGCATACGAACTTACCCCAATCGCTTGTTAGGAGGCTGGGAGATGCAGGAATGGTGGGGGATGGGGCCTGATGAAGGTGGGCGGTTGCGATGAAGGTGACCGTGCTGAAGGAGGTGGGTGGTGGGAGGCGCGATGAAGGTGACCGTGCCGAAGGAGGCGGGCAGGAGCGATGAAGCAGACCCGTGTTGACGGATGGGTGGGTGTGCTGAAGGCGACCATGCTCATGGAGGCGGGTGCGATGAATGGGAGTGCGCTGACGGAGACGGGCGGGTATGGTGAAGGCGACCGTGCAGACGAAGGATCGCGCGATGAGCGCAAGCTTGCTGACGAAGGCGGGCGGTTGCGATGAAATCGAGCAAGCCGTCGGATGCGAATGCAATGAATGAGAATGTGCTAACGGGTTCGGGCGATAGAGAAGAAGGTGACCATACTGACGGAGGCGGGCGGGAGCGAAGAAGGTGACCATGCTGACGGAGGAGGGCGGGAGCGATTAAGGCGATCATGCGATTGCGGGAAATATGACCGTCTGAGGGCAGCAAGATTGCGGGGAATATGACGGCGAGAGGGCAGCAAGACTGCGGAGAATATGACGGCGAGAGGGCAGCAAGACTGCGGAGAATATGACGACGAGAGGGCAGCAAGACTGCGGAGAATATGACGACGAGAGGGCAGCAAGACTGCGGGGAATATGACGGCGAGAGGGCAGCAAGACTGCGGGGAATAGGACGACGAGAGGGCAGCAAGACTGCGGGGAATATGACGGCGAGAGGGCAGCAAGATGGCGGGGAATATGGCGAGAGGGCAGTGATATTGCGATGGATATGACGGCGAGAGGGAAGCAAGAACGCGGGGAATATGACAGCGAGAGGGCAGTGAGATGGCGGGGAATATGACGGCGAGAGGGCAGTGAGATTGCGGGGAATATGACGGCGAGAGGGCAGGAAGATTGCAGGGAATATGACGGCGAGAGGGCAGTGAGGTTGCGGGGAATATGACGGCGAGAGGGCGTCGAATGTCCGGCGAGAGAGCGGCGCAGAT